>JAUTXW010003013.1:0-20000 GCA_030620095.1 Kuschelorhynchus macadamiae
GAACCATTATCCAATGGAGCCATGGTGATGCTGGGTAGTACGGCGACACTTACACATTATGTACAAGACGAGCAGACTGACTAGAAGAACTATCGTGACGATCGTGAACCATGACAGATGTTTATAGACAAAAGGTTGGTTGATTAATTTGTCTAGTTCTTCGGAGTATTGGTCCAATTTGTGCTGGGCAATATTGAGATCTTATCTACGTTATCTTGTTCAGTTTTAGAGGTTTAAGGTCTGGAATGTGAAGCTTCGATGAAATATGTTGGCAGCACTTGTATGGGATTATCACTGCGGCTTTATAAGTAACATTTTGATACTTATCAATGAGTGCTTTGACGTGAACTCTTGTGCTTCCTATAAAGGCATTACAATATGGCTGAAGTCTAAGAAGAGGAATTGACTTTGATGATACTTGTCCTGACCTCTTTTCCTTCACACTTTATTGTAACTGGTAGTGGATCTGACACTGTAATCAACCAGAAGTTTTGATCGATGTCTTTAACGTTGTTTCCTTTTGCAAGAAGAAGAGATACCTGGCACGTCTTTGGTAAATGGTTTGGTCCTCTAAGTAGCTGAGCTTCGCAAATCGCTTCACTGTCTATCGGGTAGGGTAGAACATCTGAGCAGATCTTTTGGCCTTGTCCTAGTGATTTGCGGCTTCCCAGGTTTTGAAATGAAATATATAACATTGAATCATCGTTCCGCGCAATATATTTTTGTGTTGTAGGGATTATATGATGAAATTCTGTTCGATTATCTAATACGGGTATTGGATAGAGATGATACAAAGTATGGCTTTCAGGGTTTACTAAGGGTATTTTTAGAATAAACACTACTTTAGTATCAGATTGATATGCTTCAAGCTCGATAATCTCAACATACTGGGCAAGCGTTGAAGAGTATAGAGGTAGAGGAAGATTATTTTTTCTCAGAGATTGTGAAATTTCTTGAGGGGAACTAATCAGATCTCCCGGGGTTATTATTGAACTGTGCAAGATATTTAGCCTAGCGAATGATCGCGTTCAGAGCGTCGTTAAGAAAATTTTCTATAAAAGAATAACTCTGCATTAATGATTCACATAAATCTAGAGTTCTTATCTGGGCATGGTAAAATGCGAGGTCGTCGGAAATGTCCATTATCGATTTGTGGATTTCGTTTATGTCCCGGTTAAATGTTTCTTCGTCTATTTGAAGTTTTTGTATTGACGCGTTAAAGGTTTTTATTACTGAGGTAGTAACCGATATCTGATTTTTGAGGAGATTTTCGATATGTCTTTCGTCTTGAGAGACTTTATCAATGCATTCATTGAAGTACTCACCGTCGGAAGCATCGAGGTTTCTAGTTATGGATTTCCAGACAGTGCCTATACCATTGAATATTCCGCGCTTCTCCCTGTAACTGTATTTTTTCGTATCCGCGATTATTTCTTTGTATTTTAAATTGACAGTGTCGGATATTTGATTGAGCAGGCTGACATAAGTTTGTATTTCGGATTTGAAAGATAACATTCTGGGCGAGTCAACGTCTACAAAGACATATAATAATCCTTCTAGGATCTTATCATTATTCGCGATAGCTTCCTTTATGTAAGAAAGATCTTTATACACGAGGAGTGTCCATTTGTCGTTTGACACTTTTACAGAACCTTCTTCGTGGGAGAATATTCCGAGTGTGTTGTTGATAGGTGTAATCGAAAATTGGGTCAGGCCTACCGAGAAGAGCCCGAGGAATCTGTAAAGAAGAATACTTATTCAAAATAGGGTTTTAGCCTATCGAAGTTGACTTTAGTTGATTGGTTTGTTCGAGGATTAAGAAGGATAGCGGAATTTTGAAAAACTTCTGTAATTTCAAAAGGGCCATTAAATTTGTTTTCGGCTTTAGATTTTATTTGTGACTCTTTAACATACACTTTATACTATACAAGGATACTAGTTACGTGTTTGTCAAACCTGACTTGCTTTTTCTTTTTGTCGTTCTGTCTTTGCCCTAGCGATTTTGTAAAAATGTTCCATACGGTTATTAAGGTCTCTTACGTATTTTGATATTAATTTTTCCTGGTTGTATAAAGTTTCGGGTGGTCTACTTGACGTGTGACCAAAAATAAGTTCAAACGGTGTAAACCCATGAGTTTTATTTTTCGTATTGTTGTAGCCGATCACCGCGTAGGGTAAAACAGTAAAGGGATGTTCTTTTGGGTTTTCGGCTATATTTGCTTTAATCATTTCTGATAAGGTTGCATGGAACCTCTCAATGGACCCGTTAGACTGGGGGTTATTGACACTCGAGAAAGTTAATTTTATGTTAAATAGTTCGCAAAGATCTTTGAATAATGAGTTGTCAAATTCGCGCCTATAGTCGCAATGTATTCTTAGGGGCGTACCGAAGTGTTGGAAAAATATTAATAAGGTATTTACAATTGTCGACGCTTTTTTGTCTTCGACTGCGTAAGCCTGTGTGAATTTTGTAAGTTCGTCTCGAATCGTAAGTGCGTAATATCTGGTTGGATATTCGAAGATGTCAATGTTTATCCTTTCAAATGGGGTTTTCGGAGTTTCCGTTATGACGAGAGGCGTACTTAGGTTTTTTCGGCATATTTTTACCTTTTGGCATATTTCGCAGCCTTTTATTAATTTTTCGACGTCTTTTGTTAATTTCGGCCAATTGTACTTTTCTCTTATGCGCCTGACTGTCTCGTTAATTCCCCTATGCAAATTAGTTTTGCCTGAATGGTAGTGTTCTAAAATTTGGGGTATTTCGTCGGCGTCTGGGGTTTTTAGAACATTTTGGCAGATTTTAAGTTTTATTTCTTTGTCGCCGAAAATGAATGAGAAAATTTCGAAGATAAGCAGTGCTAGGTTATTTTCCACGTAATACGTTTTGGAAGGGTCGAATTCATTTTGGGCCTTAAATAGAACATAGAACAAGTGTTGGGCTACAATTTCCGGATCAAATGGTATTGGAATAAAAAGTACTTTCTATCTTTCACGGTTTTGCTAGAGACAATGTTAACGCTCATGTTTTCAAAATGAACGCTCTCTTCGAAGATATCTTCGATTATTGGAATAGTCAATTATTGATTTGGTTTGGTACAGGTCTACAAACTTGTTGTATTCCTGTGTAATGTACTCGTCGTCTATCTCGACGTCATTGGACTCTGGCTGGTTTTGATTTTCGTTTTCGCTATTATTTTCGTTGGCTGCAAAAATGGGGAATTTTGATCGGAAATTTGCGCGTTCTTGGAAATAATTAATTTTTATTCGCGATAGAGCATCTGCATTTTTGTTTATTTTGCCCGGTTTATGTTCTATTTTATAGTTGTATTCTTCTAATTTTAGACGCCATCGCGCAAGTCTGCTTCCGGGATCCTCAATTGAAAACAACCATGTTAACGGCCTGTGGTCTGTAATAAGCGTAAACTTTCGTCCAAAAAGATAAGGGCGGAAATGCTTTACTGCCCATACAATTGTTAGTAGCTCTCTTTCGATGGTGGAATATTTAGTTTCTGCACTACAGATTGTTCTGGATGCAAAGGCTATTGGGAGATCTTTTCCGACTGGTCCTTGGGACAGCACAGCGCCTATTGCAAATGCGCTTGTGTCTGTGGTAAGGAGGAAAGTTTCTTCAAAATTAGGATAGATTAGAATGGGGTCTGAAATTAGGGCTTTCTTTAATTCTTCAAATGCACTTTTACATTCTGAATCAAAGAAGAATGGGATGTCCTTTTTCAAGAGTTTAGTTAACGGCTTGGATACTTTTGCAAAGTTTGGAATGAATCGGCGGTAATAACCCGCTAATCCCAGAAAAGATTTAATATCCTTTGCGTTTTTTGGTTCTGGGAAATTTTGAATGCATTCCACTTTTGAAGGGTTAGGTTTAACGCCATCTTTGGTAACGAGGTGTCCCAGATAGGCAACTGCTTTCCTTAAAAACTCGCACTTATCTGGTTGAATTTTGAGGTTTGCGTTTCGGAGACGCTTAAAGACTTCTTTTAGCCGGTCTATATGCTCATGTATGGTGGGAGAGTAGACGATTATGTCGTCCATATATACAAGGCAACAGCTCGTTTTGAATGCCCAAGAGAATGTTGTCCATGACGCGTTGAAACGTGGACGGGGCATTCTTTAGACCGAATGGCATGCGGACAAATTCATAGTGTCCATTGTCAACTGAAAATGCTGTCTTTGGTATGTCATCGGGATTGATCTCAATTTGATGAAAGCCGGACGCGAGATCAAGCGTGGAAAAATATTGACATTTACCAAGTTGGTCCAAAAGGGCTGAAATGTTTGGTAAAGGATATTTATCATCAATACTGAGGTCATTGAGCCTTCTGTAGTCAATAACTACACGCCATTTTTGTTTCCCGGACGCATCAAGTTTTTTGGGTACCACCCATACAGGTGAGGACCACGGTGAGATGGAAGGCCGTATAATTCCCTGGTCTAACATCTTTCCCATCTGTGTTTTCACTTCCTCTTTATGTATCTGAGGATACCTATAAGATTTTGTGAAAACGGGCTTTGCATTATTAGTTTCTATAACATGCTTGATTTCATTGGTGAAAATTAGTTTATCACCTTCGATGTAAAATATGTCAGAGTATTCTAGACAGAGATTTGTGATCATTTCGCTTTCTTCGGAATTAAGGTGCTCGGTTCTTAACTCGTTTCGAATTATCTGTATTCTGTCGATTTGATCGGCTTCATAATTATCTTGGGTGTTTAGGTTTAGGACAACATCATTAGGGGTAAATGGTTCGATAGAAAGATCGGAAAAATCGATGGTTTTTGGCATGGCGTTAGCATTTAAAATAGAAGTCATAAATTCACCGCTTTCGTTAACATGTACAATAGCATTTGGTAAACGAACTTTTTCTTTTTCTTGAGACATTAATAGGGCGTCTGTATTTTTTAAGTTACATGTTAATTCAAAAATTTTTTCTGTGCGAGCGTTAATAGAAATTTTGCTGTTTATCTCGTTTTTATCGACATTTTTTTCTGTTGTAATAGCCCCGACTTTATGCAACGGAATCGTTTTAAAGTTCGTTATTAAATTTTTTGATTTAAGATCAATTATACACTCATAATGTTCGAGAAAATCAAGTCCTAAGATTCCATCAAAATCGATATCTAAGTTATAAATGTATACCTTGTGTGGGTTACCTATTTCAAAAGGGACAAGAGTCGATTCAAATATAGACAATTTCTGATTTGTTATTCCCTGAATAGTTACGTTTTCTGGTGATCTGAGGGGAAACTTTTTCACCGTATTTTCTTTAAAAATGGATATCCCTGCTCCGGTGTCAATTAAAAGTTTGAATGTATTTGAGGCATCGTTAATATAGTACAGGTTCTTGGGGTTGACAGTAAGAAATGGGTTTAAAGGAACGCTTGTTCCGGAAAATTCACATTGGGTCCAAATCGTCTAAATTCATTGTCTGAATCTGACTCTGCGACACCGAATTGTTCGATTGGGTAGTGATCTCCGGAGGATTGTTTTTGTAAAGAGGAGGTGGAAATCTGAGTTGTCAAATTGTTCGAATTGTGTTTGTTCGTTTTCAGTATAATATTCTTGGTATTCCAAGTTGCTATCATCTTGAGAATATTCGTCGTAATATTGTGGTCCTTCGTAAGATTGGAAATCATAATTTACATGGTGAGGTCTTTGTTGATTTGGAGAGAAATTCGAATTTCTTTGCATTAGAGGTGGACGAGATGCAGCATGACTTTGTTGGGTAGCTGCAGATTGTCTATATTGAGACGAAAATGTGTTGGGTCTATTTTGCTGTGAAAAATGAGGCACTTGGCTAGAAGAAGGAAACTGCCTTTGATAATTTATGTTACCATTATTTTGAGAATAACTAGGATGAGACATCGATTGGAAACGGCATTCTGCAGCTATGTGGCCGTTGCGTCCACATTTCAGACATTTTATAACTTGTGGTAACTGTTTCCTAATTGGTTGGGGAGGTTTCGGAGAAATTTGTTTATTTATTTTTTGAGTTTCGAAATATGATAGCTGTAGTTCACGCCTAATGCGGGAGTGAGCTTCTAAAAGATCTCTTGGATTCCCTGCACGAATAATTTGGCCTAGGCGAGGTTCTAGTCCAGTTAAAAGAGTATTTAGGCTCAATTAGTTTGCTTTGGGCAGCTTTTTGATCATTACTTAGGTTGGAAGCTTTCTGAATGCTTGAGAGCATTTTTGCATTCAAAACCTGTAAGCGATTGTAAAATGTAAGGGCGGACTCGCCAGGTACTTGGCGGAGTCTTTGAAGGTCTTGTATAAGAGACGATAGGTCCCTCGAGTCGCCAAAATGAAGATTTAAGAGTTGTTTAATCTCGCAATATGTTGCAGGGTTTCTTGAATTTACTAATTGCGCGGCTCTACCTTTAAGTTTGTTTTTAATGTGAATCGTTAATAACAGTTTTTGGTCAGTTGTTGCCATTTGATTAGCACAATCGCACGCGTTTAAAAAGGTACCCAAGGAGATTTGATCGCCTTCAAAATCAGGCACTATAGAAAATATTTCGGAAAGCCTGTAAGGCTCAATTTCTACCTCAGCACCTTGTATCGGTTGCTGGGTAGGTGGCTGAGCTTGTTGGGTTTGTTGAGCTTGTTGAGATTGTTGGGAACGTGTCTCGGGCATTTTGCTAAATACTATTTGTTTTTAATTTTCAAAATATAAATTGGGTGAAAACAAAATATTAGGCAAGTCTTGGAGAAAGAAAATTAGCATATAAAATTCACCTTTCTTTTTTTTAATTTATAAAACTAAAATAAGGGAGTATGTAGAAAAATCACGTATAGAAAATCGAACAGAAACAGAACAAAAATAAGATACAACACTTAAACGGGATAATTCAATGTCACTTACGTTAGCAGGAGTATTAGTCGTCTTACTCTCAGGGCTGCTAGGGGTTTCACTAGGTGTTCCTTCCGCAGGTATCTTCGAGTGAGGACGCCTTAAATGTGGTTCTTTTCTTCGTTAAGGGATTGAATCCGCCGTCAACAGTTAGGTCTTCCTTGTTCTGCCGACGTTAGACGAATCCTACCGACTGCGCCAATTTGTTACACTAATAACTCAAAAATTCACTTTTTAAAAAATTTATTATTTAACTTTGAAATTACTTTATATAATATCGGAACTTAAACTGGCATAAAAACGGTATACAGGGTGGTGTCCCGAATTGCAGTGTCCAAACTTTAACAGCGCATTCTGCATTCAAAATAAGCCCTAATTTTCTATGTAAACATATATCGGCAAATGCTTCGTTTTCGAAATACAGGGTGTTAAAGTTTTATGAAAAAAATTGTTATTTAGTCATAACTTTTTTAGTACTTGAGATATTGTTATTAAATTTGGTAAACAGCATTTTTTTATTTGAAATTTTTTTTAATTCTTTATCAGTGGCGTCCGTACAGGATTTTTTATTGAATATTCTTGAAGAAAAAATGGTACGCTACTGCTTTTTCTGAAAACAAAAATCATTCCTAAAATCCCCACTCAGTTTGGAGCAAATTTGATCCCTTGCCTTTTTTTCGTGCGATGCAAGGATTTCGAGTTAAAAACTAAAAACTATTTTTATGTATGGCGTAGTTAAAATTTCCATTATTGTTAATTATTTTAGTGGCAAAATCTTGGTATGCCATGATTGCATTTTTGTGACAATTGAACAATTGTGACAAAAATTGAAAGTGTGACATTTGAGTTTTTAGAGTAAATAAATGTCAGGTACATTACAGTTTATACAAAAAAGGTAATTATCAGTCTAACTAGTGATTTCAAAATGGTGTTATTCAGTAACTTTGAGTATGCTGATATTCATTTCGTTTATGGTTTCTGTAATGGAAATGCAAATGCAGCAGTACGGGAATACCAACGAAGATTTCCAAATAGAAGATTACCTTGCAAACAAGTTTTCATTAAAACGCATTTAATGTTTAGGAATTTTGGACTCAAAAAGAATCCGAGAAACGAAGGTAGGAGAAATGAACAATATCGAAACGTAATTTTAAATAAGTTTGGCAACGATAGGACATTAAGCCTACGAAGAGCAGCTCATAATTTACAAGGCAACGCAGTTTTTGTTTCTAAAAATAAGGTTCATCGCGTTTTGAGGAAAGATCACAGGAAGCCATTTCAGATTCAGCCAGTTCAAAACTTACAACCTGGTGATGCCGAAAAACGTGTCAGTTTTTGCAATTGGTTTTTGCGCCAAATAGAGGAAGACGAGAACTTCTCAAAAAAAATTTTATGGACTGATGAAGCCACATTTACCCGAAGCGGCTCAGTAAATTTCCATAATTTACGAATCTGGAGCCATGACAATCCACGTGTTGTACGAACTAGAGCATTTCAGCAAGAATTTTGTGTTAATGTTTGGTGTGGTGTAATAAATGAAATTTTTTGCGGGCCCGATATTCTACCACCACGCCTAGATGGACAGTTATTTAATGATTTTCTGCAAAATGAGTTATTTCAATATCTAGAAAATATTCCTCTAAATCTTAGAAATGAATTCTGGATTCAAATGGACGGGGCTCTCGCGCATTTTGCACTTGTAAGTCGCGAGTAGTTAAATAATAATTATACAAAACGGTGGATTGGACGATTAGGAGCTACAGCCTGGCCACCACGTTCCCCTGACCTCACACCTGTCGACTTCTTGTTGTGGGGTTATTTGAAAAATTTAGTTTATTCCAGACCAGTTCATACAAGAGAAGAACTGATTCTAAGGATAGAGCAAGCCTGTGAAACTTTGCGAGCCAATACGAATTTTATACGCCATGCCACTGACACAGTTAAGAGCAGATGCCGAAAATGTGTCGAAGTTAGAGGAGCTCATTTTGAGCAATTATTGTGCATTTTAAGGCCCACATTAATCCTTAATGATATTTAAAGTGCTCTATAAATTTTTTTCACGATCTAAGTTAATAAAAGTTATGAATTCTAGGTTTTGTAAAATTAATTACGAACTTAGTTAATAAAGAGTAGTTTCTGTAAAATGAAGTATCATCTTCAAAATTGAATTAATTCTAATTACCGTTTTACAAAATGAATCGACGATTTTAGAATTATAAACTCATCTGTCATACTTTAAAGACGAACCTAGCAATTGTTCAATTATCACAAAAATGCAATCATGGCATACCAAGAGTCGACAATGAAGGAATGATGGTAAGTACCAAGGGCATTAGATTTTAATAGGTTGCCTGCTAACTTCTGCGATGTCACCCTGATAACCCAAACATAATGCAAATCTCCATTACAACGGGTCGATGACGTCATCTTTCCTTAGTTGTCAGACAAGCTTTTATTTTAGAAACCCTACATACGTTGTTCAGAAATTATGAACTCACCCGGAATGCATGAAATAAATATCGGAAACCAAATAATTTTAAAAACTTGCTGTTACAATCCCACTTTAAAGGTTTTGCTACTGAAATTAACAATAATGGAAATTATAACTATGCCATACATAAAAATGGTTTTTAGTTTTTTACTCGAAATCCTTAAACCGCACGAAAAAAAGACAAGGGATCAAATTTGCTCCAAACTGAGTGGGGATTTTAGGAATGATTTTTGTTTTCAGAAAAAGCAGTAGCGTACCATTTTTTCTTCAAGAATATTCAATAAAAAATCCCTTACGGACGCCACTGATGAAAAATTAAAAAATATTTCAAATCAAAAAATGCCTTTTGTTACTCCAAGGCTGTTTACCAAATTTAATAACAATATCTCAAGTAATAAAAAAGTTATGACTAAAAAACAATTTTTTTCTTAAAACTTTAACACCCTGTATTTCGAAAACGAAGCATTTGCCGATATATGTTTATATAGAAAATTAGGGCTTATTTTGAATGCAGAATGCGCTGTTAAAGTTTGGACACTGCAACTCGGGACACCCTGTATAATATGAACGAACTAATATTTACAATTCAGAGCGTTTTATATGTTTTAAAATGCTGATGCGGCACCTTCCAGCTGTGGGAATTGCAACTCGAAGGTACTGCTTACAATGCATTCCTTGAAATGTTGAAATGGCTACATCAGATACCGTGTGACCGAAGGTTATTGCCTACACGTGGCTATAAACGGAAATAACATATATACCTATACCTATACCTATATATATATATATATATATATATATATATATATATATATATATATATATATATATATATATATATATATATATATATATATATATATATATATATATATATATATATATATATATATATATATATATATATATATATATATATATATATATATATATATATATATATATATATATATATATATATATATATATATATATATATATATATATATATATATATATATATATATATATATATATATATATATATATATATATATATATATATATATATATATATATATATATATATATATATATATATATATAAATATATATATATATATATATATATATATATAAATATATATACCTATATAAATATATATATATATATATATATATATATATATATATATATATATATATATATATATATATATATATATATATATATATATATATATATATATATATATATATATATATATATATATATATATATATATATATATATATATATATATATATATATATAAATATATATATATAAATATGTATATATATATATATATATATATATATATATATATATATATATATATATATATATATATATATATATATATATATATATATATATATATATATATATATATATATATATATATATATATATATATATATATATATATATATATATATATATATATATATATATATATATATATATATATATATATATATATATATATATATATATATATATATATATATATATATATATATATAAATATACATATATATATATAAATATCAAGTACTTTCTTGGGATGAGGTTCGTGGATTGAACAAAGAAACTTTAATTGACGTTTCGCCTGTCCATTTCAGGCTTTTTCAAAATATTTAATTCTGCACATCTAAAAATTAAATACAAAAAGTGTATATATGTAAGTTAATAAATAAAAACAATTAGGTATAACGGCACGCACTAAAATTATTAAAACATTTATTTAAAATAGTACAGTACATACCTTAAGAAAGATGTTCTTTTACCTTGCTTGGCAGTGTGGAGGTAAGTGATACACTGGTTAAAGAATTCTATTGTTTTTTTTTTATATATATATCCTTTAGTTTTTTTGATTATATTTACAATGTAGAACTATTTGTGGATACGGGTTATTTTAAAAGTATTTGTGTGAGTCTGACAGTATACAGTATGTATTTATGATTGATGGAAAATAGTTTATAACAATTGAATTAAATTAGATTGTGATATATTTGGCTGAGATTGTCAATGTCTTTCCGATCGTGTACTGTATTTTTTTCTCTTTTTTTATCTCGACCATGTCAGTTTATGGTAATGTTCTTTTGATAAGACCATGTTTCATGTTTATGTAGTGCTGTGGAAGCATTTTTTGTATATTTATGCCCATTTAGTCTATTTGATAGGTATTGTGTGGTCATGCCTATATATTTTTTGGGGCAGTTTAGGCAGGGAATGCTGTAAACTACGTTTGATTGTTTTTTAATTGGTGTCTGACTTTTTAGTGGTGTATATAAAGATTTAAGGGTATTGTTAGATTTGTGGCATACGGTTATGTCGTGTTTACCGAGAATATGTTTAATCTTTTCAGAAAGACCTTCAGTGTATGGCAAAGATATGTATGTAGTTGTTTTATTGTTGTCATGATTATTTACAATATGTTTTGTGGCATTGTATAATTTTTGGGTTCTTCGCTTTATAATTCGTTCGATGGCTTTTAATGGGAAATGATTTTTTAAGAGAGTATTTTTAACTTTATTTAGAATGTCAACTCGGTATATAGGCGATGTTAGTGTTAGTGCACGGTCAACTAATCCTATCATCACGGAGTTTTTTTGGTGTACCACTTAGTTTTAATGCCATTTGTTTTGTGGTCTCTTATTAATGTTAAATCCAAAAAGTTTATAGCACCATCATTTTCTATTTCGGAAGTAAACTGCAATTTTGGATGAAAATTGTTAAAGAGGGAGATAATTTCCGTTGTTTTATTTTTTGGTATGGCTAATAAACAATCATCCACGTACCTTTTAAAAAATAATATTGGTACATTGGCTTTTTGTAACACTGTTTCTTCTAGATATTCCATTACTATTTGGGCTGCGGTGGAAGAGATGGGTGAACCCATTGCACATCCGTCAAGTTGTTGGTAGTAATCATCTTTGTATTGGAAATAGTTGTTCGAAAGAATGAGATCTATCCCTTCTATGAATTCTGTGCAAGTGAGTGTTGTGTGATTCTTTATCTGATTCCATTTTTCTTTAATGATTTGTTTTAAAAGTTTAGTCGGAATGTTTGTATATAAGGATATTACGTCTAGAGAGATGAGTTGGAAATTATTTGGTATTTTAAGGGTGTCTATAAACTTTTTAAATTCAAACGAATCTTTAATGTAATAATCATTTCTGCCTGTAATTTTTGATAAGCAATTTGATAAAAAACTTAAAGGTTTGTAGAGTGGTGACTGAATATAGGAAACAATGGGTCTCATAGGAATGTCGGGTTTGTGAAGTTTAGGCATTCCATAGAATTTTGGTGGAACAGAATTATGTATTTTTATTGATTTGGCTTCTTTTTCGGATATGTGATTACGTTTTAACAGTTTTTCTATGAACGAGTTATTTTTGGATTGAAGAGATTTCGTCGAATCAAATCTCATTTTTTTATATGTGTTCTTGTCATCAAGAAGTGCATTAATATTGTTGTTGTAATCAATGGTATTCATTATTACAGTCTTGTTACTTTTGTCTGGCTTTAAGACTGCTATCTGTGGATTTGTTTTTAAAAAATATTTACATTTTTTTGCTTGCTTTGATAGTTTTTTTTGAGTTTTGTTTTGCTGTATTTTTTTGTGTCTTATTTTAATTTTATGGTTGGTAATGACATTAACAATCTCTGACCGGATACTCTTTTTGTTCAGATGGTTTATTGTAAATAGCTGACTCGATAGAAGCAATGTAATCTATTGTTGGTAAATTGTATTCTTCACTAACAGGTAGAGAAAATTTTTCACCTAGTGCTATTGTTTCTGCAATTTCGTTTGGGATATGCGTATCTGAGATGTTTTCTAGCCAGTTATTGGTATCGATTTTATCGTTGTTGGTTTGTATAGTTTTATATAAATTATTAAATTTATTATTATTTTTTTGTTTGACTCGTTTGAAAATAGTTTCTGCTTTTTGTTGTTCAAGTTTTAGGAATGTATCCACAGTTTTGTGTGGTAGAATATTTTTTATTTTATTTTTGCCATTTTGTAAACTTTGACTAAGGTTATTAATAGATTTTGTTGTTTCTGTAATTAGGAGATTTAGTATTTTTAATTTAGTATTATTAATGACATCGAAAAATTTGTTCTCAAGGTACTTACTTGTAAAACATATATGTGTGGTATGTAAATTTAAAAATTTTGGAAAAATATTTGTACTTTTGCATCTCAATAGAAATATTCGTCTATTTTTCTGATTAGCAATCTTCTTGTATATTCTTGAGATGTGCTTCAGACAGGTTGTTGTTTCTGAACCATAGGAATTTGTTATTTCTTCAAAAAACTTCATTTTGTGTTATAGCAACTTTCACCCTGGCCAATATATATATATATATATATATATATATATATATATATATATATATTTTTATATTTCTCTTCTTGAACCTTACAATTTATAAATATCAAGAACTTTCTTGGGATTAGGTTCGTGGATTGAACAAAGAAACTTTAATTGACGTTTCGCCTGTCCATTTCAGGCTTTTTCAAAATATTTAATTCTGCACATCTAAACATTAAATACAAAAAGTGTATATATGTAAGTTAATAAATAAAAACAATTAGGTATAACGGCACGCACTAAAATTATTAAAACATTTATTTAAAATAGTACAGTACATACCTTGAGAAAGATGTTCTTTTACCTTGCTTGGCAGTGTGGAGGTAAGTGATACACTGGTTAAAGAATTCTATTGTTTTTTTTTTTTTTTTTTTTTTATATATATATCCTTTAGTTTTTTTGATTATATTTACAATGTAGAACTATTTGTGGATACGGGTTGTTTTAAAAGTATTTGTGTGAGTCTGACAGTATACAGTATGTATTTATGATTGATGGAAAATAGTTTATAACAATTGAATTAAATTAGATTGTGATATATTTGGCTGAGATTGTCAATGTCTTTCCGATCGTTTACTGTATTTTTTTCTCTTTTTTTATCTCGACCATTTCTTTGAATGTCAGTTTATGGTAATGTTGTTCTTTTGATAAGACCGTTGTACCCGAAAAATCAAATTCATGTTTCATGTCTCTTTCATGTTTATGTAGTGCTGTGGAAGCATTTTTTTGTATATTTATGCCCATTTAGTCTATTTGATAGGTATTGTGTGGTCATGCCTATATATTTTTTGGGGCAGTTTAGGCGGGGAATGCTATAAACTACGTTTGATTGTTTTTTAATTGGTGTCTGACTTTTTAGTGGTGTATATAAAGATTTAAGGGTATTGTTAGATTTGTGGCATACGGTTATGTCGTGTTTACCGAGAATGTGTTTAATCTTTTCAGAAAGACCTTCAGTGTATGGGAAAGATATGTATGTAGTTGTTTTATTGTTGTCATGATTATTTACAATATGTTTTGTGGCATTGTATAATTTTTGGGTTCTTCGCTTTATAATTTGTTCGATGGCTTTTAATGGGAAATGATTTTTTAAAAGAGTATTTTTAACTTTATTTAGAATGTCAACTCGGTATATAGGTGATGTTAGTGTTAGTGCACGGTCAACTAATCCTATCATCACGGAGTTTTTTTGACATTTTGGGTGACTGGAATTATAATTAAGGTAGCGGGAGGACCAGGTTTTTTTGGTGTACCACTTAGTTTTAATGCCATTTGTTTTGTGGTCTCTTATTAATGTTAAATCCAAAAAGTTTATAGCACCATCATTTTCTATTTCGGAAGTAAACTGCAATTTTGGATGAAAATTGTTAAAGAGGGAGATAATTTCCGTTGTTTTATTTTTTGGTATGGCTAATAAACAATCATCCACGTACCTTTTAAAAAATAATATTGGTACATTGGCTTTTTGTAACACTGTTTCTTCTAGATATTCCATTACTATTTGGGCTGCGGTGGAAGAGATGGGTGAACCCATTGCACATCCGTCAAGTTGTTGGTAGTAATCATCTTTGTATTGGAAATAGTTGTTCGAAAGAATGAGATCTATCCCTTCTATGAATTCTGTGCAAGTGAGTGTTGTCTGTCTGAACAAAAAGATAGTATCCGGTCAGAGATTGTTAATGTCATTACCAACCATAAAATTAAAATAAGACACAAAAAAATACAGCAAAACAAAACTCAAAAAAAACTATCAAAGCAAGCAAAAAAATGTAAATATTTTTTAAAAACAAATCCACAGATAACAGTCTTAAAGCCAGACAAAAGTAACAAGACTGTAATAATGAATACCATTGATTACAACAACAAAATTAATGCACTTCTTGATGACAAAAATACATATAAAAAAATGAGATTTGATTCGACGAAATCTCTTCAATCCAAAAATAACTCATTCATAGAAAAACTGTTAAAACGTAATCACATATCCGAAAAAGAAGCCAAATCATTAAAAATACATAATTCTGTTCCACCAAAATTCTATGGAATGCCTAAACTTCACAAACCCGACATTGTTTCCTATATTCAGTCACCATTCTACAAACTTTTAAGTTTTTTATCAAATTGCTTATCAAAAATTACAGGCAGAAATGATTATTACATTAAAGATTCGTTTGAATTTAAAAAGTTTATAGACACCCTTAAAATACCAAATAATTTCCAACTCATCTCTCTAGACGTAATATTCTTATATACAAACATTCCGACTAAACTTTTAAAACAAATCATTAAAGAAAAATGGAATCAGATAAAGAATCACACAACACTCACTTGCACAGAATTCATAGAAGGAATAGATCTCATTCTTTCGAACAACTATTTCCAATACAAAGATGATTACTACCAACAACTTGACGGATGTGCAATGGGTTCACCCATCTCTTCCACCGCAGCCCAAATAGTAATGGAATATCTAGAAGAAACAGTGTTACAAAAAACCAATGTACCAATATTATTTTTTAAAAGGTACGTGGATAATTGTTTATTAGCCATACCAAAAAATAAAACAACGGAAATTATCTCCCTCTTTAACAATTTTCATCCAAAATTGCAGTTTACTTCCGAAATAGAAAATGATGGTGCTATAAACTTTTTGGATTTAACATTAATAAGAGACCACAAAACAAATGGCATTAAGACTAAGTGGTACACCAAAAAAACCTGGTCCTCCCGCTACCTTAATTATAATTCCAGTCACCCAAAATGTCAAAAAAACTCCGTGATGATAGGATTAGTTGATCGTGCACTAACACTAACATCACCTATATACCGAGTTGACATTCTAAATAAAGTTAAAAATACTCTCTTAAAAAATCATTTCCCATTAAAAGCCATCGAACGAATTATAAAGCGAAGAACCCAAAAATTATACAATGCCACAAAACATATTGTAAATAATCATGACAACAATAAAACAACTACATACATATCTTTGCCATACACTGAAGTCTTTCTGAAAAGATTAAACACATTCTCGGTAAACACGACATAACCGTATGCCACAAATCTGACAATACCCTTAAATCTTTATATACACCACTAAAAAGTCAGACACCAATTAAAAAACAATCAAACGTAGTTTACAGCATTCCCTGCCTAAACTGCCCCAAAAAATATATAGGCATGACCACACAATACCTATCAAATAGACTAAATGGGCATAAATATACAAAAAATGCTTCCACAGCACTACATAAACATGAAAGAGACATGGAACATGAATTTGATTTTTCGGGTACAACGGTCTTATCAAAAGAACAACATTACCATAAACTGACATTCAAAGAAATGGTCGAGATAAAAAAAGAGAAAAAATACAGTAAACGATCGGAAAGACATTGACAATCTCAGCCAAATATATCACAATCTAATTTAATTCAATTGTTATAAACTATTTTCCATCAATCATAAATACATACTGTATACTGTCAGACTCACACAAATACTTTTAAAACAACGTATCCACAAATAGTTATATATAAATATAATCAAAAAAACTAAAGGATATATATATAAAAAAAAAACAATAGAATTCTTTAACCAGTGTATCACTTACCTCCACACTGCCAAGCAAGGTAAAAGAACATCTTTCTCAAGGTATGTACTGTACTATTTTAAATAAATGTTTTAATAATTTTAGTGCGTGCCGTTATACCTAATTGTTTTTTATTTATTAACTTACATATATACACTTTTTGTATTTAATTTTTAGATGTGCAGAATTAAATATTTTGAAAAAGCCTGAAATGGACAGGCGAAACGTCAATTAAAGTTTCTTTGTTCAATCCTACGAATCCCAAGAAAGTACTTGATATTTATAAATTGTAAGGTTCAAGAAGAGAAATATATATATATATATATATATATATATATATATATATATATATATAAATATATACATATATATAAACTCCTGGACAAAATTATCGCACCACTGCTTATTTTTAAAAGAAAATTTAAATAAACATAAATATGAATTTTAAACGTTATTTATTTGTGTAAATACGATAAATAGAACTGGACCATAACAATTTTTAAACTTTATTTTGGTGTTCAAGGTCAAATTTCTTTGAATTACTGAAATTCTTTATTTTGCATTTTTCCTTACATGTACCTAAGGCACAAAGTTTCAGTTGTACTTCGTACTGTTTAAGGTGATTTTTAAAAAAATTGTTTGTGAAACATAAACCATTATTTTATTAAATATGGAGAGAGCGTCACGGCATCTAACTGAAAATGAAGCGGTCCAAGCAATAACTTTAGTTGGAGAAGGTAGAAGTTACCGTTATGTGGCTGGCGTTTTAGGAGTGCATCACACAACGGTTTTAAGAGCTGTGCAGCGATTTCGGGAGACCGAAGCTTACACAAGAAGACCGGGACAAGGCCGACATAGAGCTACTTCTCAAAGAGATGACAATTTTTTGCGTCTCAATGTTCTAAGAGATAGAACATCTACCAGCCGTAGCATAAACGATTTAATTAGGGAAGTACGCCATGTCAATATTTCCGATCGTACAGTTAGAAGACGCCTTCATGAAGCGAATTTAGATAACAGAAGGCCAGCAACTGGACCTCTCCTCACCAGACAACACCGTGTTAGCCGTTTAAGGTTTGCAAGACAATACTCGGGATGGGATGTAAATGACTGGAGGCGCGTCTTGTTTACCGACGAGACGAGAATTGGATTGCGATCACCAGACGGTCGTTCTAGAGTCTGGAGAAGAGCCGGAGAACGATTTGCCCAAGCGTGCATATCTCCAAGAGAGCCATTTGCTGGAGGAAGCTTTATGTTTTGGGGAGGCATTGCCTACGATGCCTGTACGGAGTTAGTGCCTATACCTAGACCTGCCCTTAATGCACGAAGGTATGTGTTGGAGATCCTTGAAGAACATGTAGTTCCATTTGCGCCATTCATTGAACCGAATTTCTTATTAATGCACGATAATGCTCGGCCTCACGTGGCATTTGATGTCATTCAATATCTAAATGACGTGGAAATTACCTCTTTAGACTGGCCCCCACGCAGCCCTGACTTAAATCCTATAGAACATGTCTGGGACATGTTAAAAAGACGTATTCGACAAAGAAATCCTCCTCCCCGAACATTGGCTGAACTAGAGCAGGCTGCGCGTGAGGAGTGGGAAAACATTCCACAGGAAAGTATTCAACATCTAATAAGAGGAATGCCGCGAAGACTTCAAGCGGTGATTGCAGCTAGAGGTGGCAACACACGATATTAATTTTGCATTATGTTTGTTCTTGGGGTTATTGTTTTATTTTTATTTAAAAGTTAAAATTATAAAAAATCGATTTTTTTTTCCTAAAAATAAATTTTGTTAGTTATTTTTTGGTATATCTTGTTTTTTTTTAAATCAAATATGATTGTTTTTGCTAATAAAAAATACACAGTTAAAAATCGTAATTATAATATTTTTTTTATTTCTTAAAAAAAATTGCTCCCTAAAAGCCAAGTGGTGCGATAATTTTGTCCAGGAGTGTATAAATTTATATATATATATATATATATATATATATATATATATAAATATATACAGTGTGTATCAGCCAAATGGAATAAATTCGATAATAAATAAATGGGGGCGTGTTCGGAAAAACGCTTGGACCCGTCGATTGGTATTTTTAGTTGCTCATTTTCTCCAATAAAAACTTTTTATACGGGGTGTGTCCTGTAACAGTGGTCAATGCCAACTTTCTTATTTGAAATGCAACACCCCGGATATAATTTAATTTTTGGATTCTTTAGGAGATTCTAAACATATTTTATGTTCAATGTCCTATACCTATCTTCAACTATTTCGGCAATATTAAGTGTTTTCAAATTTATTGCAAAAATTAAGATTAAAAAAATAAAATTATTTATTTCTTCATAATGTATAAACAAAAGTAAAAAGTTAATTTAGGAACTGTTGAAAATGCTCGCCGCGAACGTCTTGGCAAATTCCTAATCTTAAATAGAAATTTCTTCTAACGTTATTTAGCATCTCAGGCGTGACCGATCTAATCGCAAGCGTTATTCGTCTTCTTAAGTCAGCAAAGTCGAGGGGTTTAGTTTTGTATACAACATTTTTAATATGTCCCCATAAGAAAAAGTCTAATGGCGTCAGATCAGGGGATCGCGCTGGCCATTCTATCGATCCTCGTCTCCCTATCCACCGATT
>JAUTXW010003013.1:25000-27500 GCA_030620095.1 Kuschelorhynchus macadamiae
TAAAAAGGTTTTGGTTTCGGGTCTAGCGGTCAGTGGGTAGTTTATTAGCTTCATCAGGAGCAGCTACAAGATTAACAGAAAACAAAATTAAAATATTACACTAGCGTTAAAATTTATATAAAATAAAAAAAAACAAGAAACATTAGGTACTTTTTTAAAATTACTTACAAGAAAGTAGTGTTTTTTTTTTTTTTTTTTTTTTTTTTTTCTTCTTACCCACTGACCGCTAGACCCGAAACCAAAACCTTTTTATAATTTTATATACGGTCGATAATACCTACTTTATGTTATGATGGGTTTTTATCAAGAAATCACACAGTTATATGGACTAGATGCTACAAAACTGATGAAGCAATGGGCAGGTTTAAACACCAAACTTGCAAATAATATCAACAGACGAATTTTTTTGTTACGATGTAGGAGTTCCAACATTGAGCCAAGGCACATTCATGATGGTATAAGGAATGTTCATAATTTGTTGGTTATAGGTAATAATTTTGTAAATAATAGTAGAGTAGATAATTTTATCTCTAGAAATTGTAAAAAGACGTTGTCGTTAGAGATCAGAATAACATGTGATAACATTTCTGGAAATATTAAAAAAACAACACAAATAAAATCCAATTTATTGGATATCTTACCGCATCATATCGTATATGAATTTGAAAACAGATTGAAACGAACTTTTAATAACAAATTTAAAAAAGTAAAACATAATAACATAGAAAAATTTAATAAGTTAAAAGAAAGAAGCTTTTCACATAATCGTTTGTTTATTGACAACAACAAGTGGTTTGATAACATATCATCTGTAGATATCCCACGCGATATATCAGACTTTCTTTCTTTGGGACCAAAATTTGGAGTTCCGTGCTCAGATAAAGACTTTAAGTCAAACGTTTTTATGGCCGACCTTGAGAGCATCATAGATGATGTTCCCAAGGAATCTAAGGATTTGCTAAGGGCACGGGCTACCAACATAGTTACCAATTTTTTGCAAAACTCACACAAAGAAAAACCAAATCAATTAAATGTATTGTATAATAAATCTAAAATATTTTTAAAATCTCATCCTGACCTTTACATATTGCAGTCTGATAAGGGTGGATGCACCGTCGCGATTGACAAACTTGAATACATCAATAAAACTGAAACAATGTTACAAGACGTTTCCACCTATACAAAATTAAATAAAGACCCAACAACATCTGTACAAAATACATATAATGAATTAATAAAAAACATAAAAACTAAAAAAGAGATTACTGATCAAGAATATAAACAACTTATAATATATAATTCATCTTCCCCTAAACTATATTGTTTACCTAAAATACACAAGGCAAATGTTCCTTTTCGTCCAATAATTAGTTCCATTAATTCCACTACCTATTGTATATCCAAATTTTTAGCAGACATTTTAACGAATGCTTTGGCAGATGAAACCGACTATAACATTAAAGATACCTTTACGTTTGTTAATTCCGTAGGAAACCTTCAATTGCCAAATAATTATGTATTAATCTCTTTAGATGTTGTGTCTCTGTTTACGAATATTCCTGTTAACCTAGTAATTGATATATTAAACACAAAATGGAACACAATTAAGCAATTCACCACCCTTTCGAAAAATAATTTCATAACATTAATTAAATTTATTTTTAACAATACGTACTTTAGTTTTAACAATTCGTTTTATAAACAAATTTTTGGTACTCCTATGGGCTCACCGATTAGCCCGATTCTTGCAACAATTGTTCTAGATAACTTGTTTGGCAGTGTTATCCCTAAATTACCTTTTCGTATGCCTTTTATATATAAGTACGTAGACGATGTAATTTGTGCAGTTCCCTATGATAGTGCAGATCTAACCCTACAATATTTTAATGATTTTCACGATAATATTCAGTTTACCATAGAAAAAGAATCCCAACGTAGTGTGCCCTTCTTGGACACTAAAGTAATTAGAAACCCCAATAACGTAATTATTTTGGATTGGTATCAGAAACCTACGGCATCAGGTAGGTTTCTAAATTATTTTTCTAACCATCCAAAAAATCAAAAATACAATACAGTAATAGCGATGAAAAATAGGGTAACGCATATTTCCGATGATTCATTTTTACAAAAAAACTTAAAGAAATTGTTACAGATGTTCTTAAATAACGGTTATCCTGCACACATTTTAAGAAAATTAATTTACAACTCAAATTCATTCGATGGTCCCACGGAAGAAAATCAACCCATTACCCTTAAATATAGAAAACTGCCCTTTATTACTGGCCTTACTAACAACATTTCAAAATTATTTAAATCCTTTCCAGAGATTAAGGTAGTGAAATACAACACAATAAAAAATTTTAATCTGTTTTCTAGAGTCAAAGATAAAACACCTTTGTTGTTTAATAGTAATGTAGTGTACGAGTTATCGTGTTTGGAATGTGATGGACAGTATATTGGCCAAACTTCACAATGGCTTCGACAAAGAATCACTGGCCAC
>JAUTXW010003013.1:30000-235000 GCA_030620095.1 Kuschelorhynchus macadamiae
ATATATACATATATATACATATTTATATACATATATACATATATATATATATATATATATATATATATATATATATATATATATATATATATATATATATATATATATATATATATATATATATATATATATATATATATATATATATATATATATATATATATATATATATATATATATATATATATATATATATATATATACATATATATATATATATATATATATATATATATACCGAAATTGGTTATGACAGTATTGGGATCTCGGAAACCGTGATAGTTACAAAAACGTTTAAATGGAGAAAGTTTTAGACAATTATGTTTGTAATTTAACGCCGTTTTGCTCGCGATTCTATCTTTTTTAGTTTTTGAGATATTTTGAAAAAACCAAAAAACTGCATTTTCGAAAAAGTCCTATAATTTATTTATTTATGAAAATTTTCAAAATCTGTAAGAACATTATTAAGGCAACTTTTTACGTAGAGTGCACCTATTAAGTCAGATTTTACATACGACGTTTCGATTTTCTAGAACCATCATCAATTTTGTTTTTTCTTATGGTCGCTGTGTTCGATTTTAACAGTTTTGAAAAGAGTATTTCTTTAGCTTTTCAACGGTGTATCACACTTTGTAATTAGGTTATTACTAAAGGTGCAAAAAGTGCGTAGAGAAAATATTTAAACGTTTTTTGGAATTATCAAAGTAAAAAATTAAAAATTAATAGTGTTAAAAGGCAATATGTAATTCAACATCCAGTTCTACAAAAAATTAGTAAAAACTACTCAATAACATTGCACAATGTTCACAAATGTTCAAATGACCAGCCGCAGATAACACTAACATCTTTGCTCAAGTAGGCTTTGGTTTTGAAATAATAGAATGCTTTTAATCTGTCAAAAATGCAACGTTTAAGTTTTATTTAACATTCATCGCTGTTTTAATAAGGATTACAATGGCGTTAAACTTTTCTAATGAAGAAATGTTTGATATGTTAGTGTGTTATATTAAAAATGAAAGAAATGCAAACAGGGCCATGGATGTGTATTTTGACACGTACCCCGAAAGACGGCAGCCTGGCAGAACTTATTTTCAAACGCTGGTTAGAAACTTGCTTGAGTTTGGCAGTTTTAATAAGATTCGCACAAAGAAGTATGCAAAAGACAACGAGCAACGCAATAGGCAAATCCTAGAATATTTTAATGAAAATCCGACTTCATCTACAAGAAGAAGCGAAACAGAACTTCAAATTCCAAAATCTACCGTTCATGGCGTCTTAAAAGTAACTAAATATCGTCCTTACAAGCCAACAATTGTGCAAGGACTTCAAGCAGGTGATTTCGAAAGAAGAATTGTTTTTTGTAATTGGTATATCAATAGATGTCGAGAAAATCCCGCTTTTTGCAATAAAGTCATTTGGTCAGATGAGACTCATTTTACAAACTGTGGCATTTTTAATAAAAAAATCACCATTATTGGGCTATTGAAATCCGCAACTACGCGATCCACGCAGGCTGCAAGAGCGATTTGGTTTTAATGTGTGGTGCGGGATGCTTGGTAAGATAAACATAGTCTAATTGAATTGCTTATAATTCAATATTTTCCATTACTTTTTAGGAAATCGTCTCATTGGTCCCTTTATTTTTGATCAGTCACTAACAGGCCCAAGATACCTTGCCATGTTACAGAATCAAATAGTTCCTGCCATTCGAGAAGCTGTGCCAGATGATCAGTTTAATAGCTTGTGGTTTCAGCAAGACGGTTGCCCTGCACATAACAGCAGGGATGTACAAACCTTTTTAACAACAACTTTTGGTGAAAACGTAATATCCAACAGTGGTCCTGTCCGCTGGCCAGCTAGATCCCCGGATATCACGCCGTTGGATTTTTATTTATGGGGATGTGCGAAAAATGAAATATACGAATTTGACCCCCCAGAAAATAGGCAAGTTCTTGAGCAGCGAACCCGAAATATTCTAGAAAATATAAATAGAAATACCATTCAACGGGTAATCAGAACAGTTGAAAGGAAATGCGGACACTGGATAGAAAAAAACGGTCAACATTTTTAATCCTAGTATTATGTAGCATTTTTTTATTAATTTTATTGAGTAGGTAGTTCATACTGATTTTCTGTTAATTCTTGTAAGGTTAGTACTTTTAAATCGCCATGAACGGTTGACTTCAGAATGTGAAGTTCTGTTTCAATTCTTCTGGAAAATGGAAAAAACCAGATTTTCATTAAAATATTCTAATATTTGCCTATTCCATTCCTTGTCATACTTGCATACTTTCTGTTGCGATTCTTAAAATTGGCTAACCCTAGCAAGCTTCTAATCAGTGCAGCGCTTAAAAAGAAGTTCTGTCGACAGTCGTTCTTCAGGGTACATTATGTGCAGTGCACATAGTATTAATGTTACTGAGTAGAACTTACTGATTTTATGCAGAATTTAATGTCCAATTTAAAAATATTGCTATTTGAAACTATTAAATTTTAGTTTATATCGATAATTCGAAAAAATGTTTAAACAGTCTTATTTCAAACGCAAAGCCTACTTGGGCAAAGATGTTACTGTTATATGCGGGTGGTAGTTTGAACATGTGTGAACATTGTGCACGAATCAATTATGTTATTAAGTAGTTTTTACTGATTTTTTGAAGAACTGGATGTTAAATTACAATATATTGCTATTTAACACTATTAATTTTTAACTTTTTACTTTGATAATTCCAAAAAACGTTTAAATATTTCCTCTACGCACTTTTTGCACCTTTAGTAATAACCTAATTACAAAGCGTGATACACCGTTGAAAAGCTAAAGAAATACTCTTTTCAAAACTGTTAAAATCGAACACAGCGGCCATAAGAAAAAACAAAATTGATGATGGTTCTAGAAAATCGAAACGTTGTATGTAAAAATCTGACTTAATAGGTGCACTCTACGTAAAAAGTTGCCTTAATAATGTTCTTACAGATTTTGAAAATTTTCATAAATAAATAAATTATAGGACTTTTTCGAAAATGCAGTTTTTTGGTTTTTTCAAAATATCTCAAAAACTAAAAAAGATAGAATCGCGAGCAAAACGGCGTTAAATTACAAACAATTGTCTAAAACTTTCTCCATTTAAACGTTTTTGTAACTATCACGGTTTCCGAGATCCCAATACTGTCATAACCAATTTCGGACACACTGTATATACATATATATACATATATATATATATATATATATATATATATATATATATATATATATATATATATATGTATATATATAGGAGTATATATATATAAAGATTTTGATTGTCATTATAATGTTATAATTCTAATTGGACCTATTCTTTATAATTTTTGTAGTTGCTCCAGATAAAGCTAATAAATATTGGCGAAATATTGAGCACTTAAGATAAAGAGTTTCTTCTTTTTCTTTCTCACGGACCGCTGGACCCGAAATAAAACCTCTATATATATATATATATATATATATACCTATATGTATATATACCTATATGTATATATACCTATATGTATATATACCTATATATATATACATATATAGGTAGTATATATATATATATATATATACATATAAGTATATATTTATATGTATATATATATATATATATATATATATATATATATATATATATATATATATATATATATATATATATATATATATATATATATATATATATATATATATATATATATATATATATATATATATATATATATATATATATATATATATATATATATATATATATATATATATATATATATATATATATATATATATATATATACACTAACCAAATTTTCTTACAATGCATTGTAACAATAACCCTCCAATAGAGCTTCATGCACTAACAAAAATTAAATATTTGGGTATTATTCTTGATCGACACCTCAGATGGACGGATCATGTCAAATACTTAACATCTAAAATATGCAATCTAATATATAAATTTTTTATATTGCGGGATTCCTCGGTTCTTAATTACTAACTCAGATATATAAATCGTTGGTTGAATCCTTGCTCCAGTATGGTCTCATTGTTTGGGGTGGGACCTATAAATTAAATATATATCCATTGAAAATAACGCAAAACAATATTTTGAGATTAACTTATAATAAAATAGACTTTATTCTACAGATTTATTGTACAGTCAGGAAATTGGTGACTTAAATTGTCTATACATACAACTGGCTTGCTCCTATATATACAAAAACAAAAAAATACAGAGCTGCATAAAACATACTTATGTAACCCGGCAAATCACTAACAATAATCTGGTTATACTTGTAAATAATCGAACAATAAATTTACGTTTTCTAAATTACTTAGCACCTAAATTTTACAATCTGCTCCCTAATGATATAAAATCCATAAACAACATAAAGAGATTTAACAAAAAGAGCAAACAGTTCTTTCGTTTAAATGTATATAATAGGTATTAACAGTAAATAATTAACATGTAATTTAAAGGTATTCCCATCAATCAACCTATCGACATCTGGCAAAACTTCATCATATTGTATATGTCGTATTTGACGATTAAAGTTTAAATAGCGCACATGTATAAAGAATTCATGATTTTTTATAATATGCTGCAAATAATTATGTTAGAATTAAAATTATAATAATAGCATTCGCTGAAACTGTTTTACAAAAATAGGTTTCGATTTACATAATTTTCTGCTGTTAATATCAGAAAGAGGTTAAAATTAAGTGTTGACTTCAACCTTCCTGGAAGGAACTCCGATCAATGAAGAAAATCAAAGATGCAACTCTGGATAAATACCCCAAAATTAAACCAATCCGCAAAAACTCTACAAACGATTGTTTGTAGTTGTCATCGGCCACCAATAAAACTTGCAATACCAATCCTTTTTTGTATTAGGATTCCTATTTGACTAAATAAATAAATAAATAATAACGACATTCTATTCACATAAAATAAATACTCATTAGCACAACTTACCACGTGGATGATTTAAATCTTTTTCCCAAACAACAGGAATGGCATCAAAAAAATATGGCTGGACATTTTAATCACAACTAAAAAAATTACGTCCCTTCTACCTCATGTTCTAAAGGGCGGGACATATCTTGCTTGGTGATAAGCAGGCCGAGAAAAAGGCAAGAAATTCCTTTTTGGTAATTTGATATTCCCTTTCCACCATTCAATTAAATTCTAAAAAAATTTCGTGGTAAACAGCTCAAGAAAAAGGACTGGAAATTCCCTTCTGGGAATTTGTAGGAAGTTTGATATTCCCTTTTCCCAATTCAACAATAAATTCTAGAAAAATTTCATACTAACCTAAAGACATGAAACACCACTCCCTCAATTTACCTTTTCCATTTTCCTTTTACATCAGAAAAGACGGATATAGCCCGAGAAAACGAAATACGCACGTTTGCATATCGGTACATGACATGTCTCACATGTCTAATTATAGTTCTTGGTTCGTGGTATATAATTAACATTAAAACAGCTGATGGACCTCCTTCAAACTGCTAAATATATGTACATGACCAAAAAACAGATATGAGGGGAACTAAGAAGCCTGAAGCTTTTCATAAACTGAATAGAGCTGGCAAATTGCCCCTGAGCAGAGCCAAAAACATAACTATTGGAGTAAAGACTCAATATTTTCAAAGCTGGCTCGATGCTGAAAGACAAGAGACAAAATAACATGTTTTTACTTTAATTTAGAGTAGCTAAACATACTGTATAAAATGTATTACAATGAATTATGAATGAAACATTTGAGGTATGTAAGATGTCTACAAAAAAGATATTTTAAAGGCTTTTTTAATGGTAAATTGTAATGTTTTATTTAATTTTAAATTACTAAAGGGACCAGTGCAGTGCAACACTTATCAGTCAAATGTCTATTCTAACATTTCTCCACTACATAAAGCAAAATTAAAGGAAAGCAGCTTGATAATGATAAATACAGGCCTATGTAAGCTGAAACCATACTCTACAAGTTCAGATATTATCTAAAAGTGAAACTGATGTTCTATAAGAAAGAAGAGTGTAAATATGTTAAGCATAATTCATCTGAGGGAAATGGACCCCATAAACTAAAATAACAAAACATTGTATTGCATACAAAAAAAAATATTATTTCCACATCAAAGGAGGACAGTATTTTATTAACTGAATGTGACAAATTATCTAAACATTTAAATAATATTAACCTATTAATACAAAATCTATTAACTTCCTGATCATGAAATAAATTATATGTAAATATACAAAAACATGACTTGTTTAAAGCAAATGATACTCAATAGAATGGTGAAGGTAAGAAAGTGGGTATTTTAATGATAATATATAGCTAACCAAGATTTTTATATACTATAGAGCATTTATAATATTTGGACTTAAAATTGCATTTTATGCCTAAAGAACTTGAAATGGAGAGGATACAATTGGAAAATGAAGACAAAAGGTAAGAAGAAATTATAAAATATTTTAAAAACAAGAGTGTTACCAAAAAGATAAAGGGTGTCAAAAATAATATAATATTTGAAGATTATGTTGTGTCTATAGAATCTTTTCCTGAGAAAACAATAGCAAAAAATTTAATTAGATCCACCAAGCATGACCTACATTCAATTCGACAAACAAAACTGGGTCTCCACCCTCATGATAGCAAACTACTTTGGGGGCATTCTTTCGTAATGGTAAAGTAAATGTATATATTTTATGTTTTTTTGATTAATTTTATATTGTATATAGTTTGTATTATTACATCCAAAAACAATAGTAAATGCCCATAATACTGTTCTAGCCTATATATGCCTTCAGGCTATTTCAAAGATGTATTATTAACTGCTTTACTTAAATTATTTTATTTAAATATTTCCGTACATCGCCCGGCATGGTTTTCCTTATTGTTCTAACGTTGCGTAACAGCCGCCTACCAGTAAAAATATTTCAAATTAAAATTGAGTTTTATCAAAAAAACGGTTAATCACGTCTAGTTTATTTTTTTAATAAAAACTTCACTCTACAGGTTAGTACTAGGTGAGGGAGGTGAAACTATGAAGCAAAAACTTTTTTTTTTTTTTAGTTTATAAACCGATAAGCA
Source organism: Kuschelorhynchus macadamiae (assembly GCA_030620095.1). Taxonomy (NCBI): domain Eukaryota; kingdom Metazoa; phylum Arthropoda; class Insecta; order Coleoptera; family Curculionidae; genus Kuschelorhynchus; species Kuschelorhynchus macadamiae. Next base: position 37,111 of record JAUTXW010003013.1, read on the forward strand.
TTTTGTTTTTCAAAGGCGAGAGGCTTCAAACCTATTTCTTGCTTATAAAAACATTTTTTTTCTCTATGTGTGACCTTATGGAGTAAAATAGTTCACAAGAACGCAACTATTTTAAAATGCAGAAATACAGTATATACATTTTTTTTCAGTAGTTTTTCCAAGCAAACACATGCTTGTTAATGGCTACAGGTACTGTAATAGTCGAAACGTTCTAAATAAACTAGCATAATTATACATTACCTACCGCTTTCAAAGAAATTTTCAATATATATTACATTTTTTTCTTATTATACAGAGGTGATAAAAAATAAATCTAAAACGTTTAAATTGTGCATTTCATTCTACGTTAAGAAACTCCTTTGACGTGAAGAAAAGTCCGATTCTTAGTAACTAGAGATTTTTTCAAATCTTCAGGTTTCGAGGTTCCTAGATGCCCAAAAACATATTCTCTCATTTCTGTCGGTCTGTTTGTCGGGTGGTTTGGGGTGTATGTAATACTTACCCGATTGGCTTCAAATTTTGGGCAAAAATAAGGGTTATTTGGGGATGAAATAGTAACATTTTGGTACAAATGCAATAGAGCGGAACAAAATGACGGCCTAATGAAATGTTAATAAAAGTATTACTAAAAAACTACTTACCCAATTTACCTCAAATTTTGCACAAATATGAATTAAGTAGAAATGCATTCGTAAAAATTTGGTATACATCCAAGATGACGAAACAAAATGGTGGTGTAATAAAATATTTAAAACATCAGCCTGAAAAACTGCTTAATAGATTGATTTCAAATTTTGGGCAAGAATTAATTGCGGTATAGAGATGGACTGGTAAAATTGTGGTACGAATTCAAGATGGCGGAACAAAATGGCGTTATCTTTGTAATCATGAAAAGTCGCCCTTCCAGTATTTTATAGGTTTTCACTAGATTCCAGAAAACATGTATTGTCAATTCCGTCGGTATGTTTGTCGGTATGTCTGTCTGTTCGCTGCATACCTGAAAAATAATCCAAGTGACTTTAAATTTTGACCGAAATTTAAATGTCCTATGGGGATGACATTTTTGATAAAAATTAAATTGTATGGAATCAAATTAAGGGCTAGTGAAATGTTGACAAAATTATAATAAAAAACTAATCATCTAGTTTACTTCAAATTTAGTACAAAAATCGAATGTTACATAAGAATAAACTGGTAATATTTTGGCAGGAATCTAAGATGGCAAAATAAAATGGCGGCCTAATAAAATATAAAAAAAAAACCTGAAAACTTATTAAAATAGTTCTGAATTTTGTGCAAGAATTAAGTGTGATATAGATATAAACTGGACTATAAAATGTTTAATAAATCAACGTAAAAAACCTTGTTATTCAATTGACTTTAAATTTTGCACAAACATTAGATTGATAAACAAAAATCTTTTTTGGCTTTTTCGCAACTCAATAAAAATATTTAACTTGAAATTAAGTTGCGAAAAAGCCAAAAAAGATTTTTGTTTGTCAACCTAAACGCAACAAATAATCTGAACACATTTAAAAACAAACATTAGATATTGTTACGAATTCAACATGACGGAATAAAATGTTACTAAATTACTATTGGGTCACACTTCATTATTCCGAATAAAAAAGTAAGTTTTATTACCAGGAAATTTTCGGATAAAGCAAATTTATCAATTTTCGTTTCTCTGTATTTCATATATGTATATAAAAAAAATTAAAAGTGGAATTTATGGCGCGTATTTTGAGACATTAGCTTTAATGCGTCCTTCCTTTTTAGGTTTAACAATTGGAATTTTTAAAATTATATTTTTTTATAGCCAGGAGGTAATTAAAAATTGAAAAAGTATTCCGAGGAAACGTATATTATGGAATTTACTAAGAAAAAAATCCAAAATTTGGGAGCGAGTTAAAGTTTTCAAAATTTTGCAAAATATTTTTATAATAAGCAGTGACAGATTTAATTTAAATCAACTTCGGCTTAGGCTTAAGTATTATAATATTCTATTCAACGCAAAAAAATGCATTTAATTTGTCCAGAATTTTCTTCTATGCCATCTGGCAAAGCGCCAAGGAAAGGCCAGTTCTGATTTATAAAATGACCACAGTTTGAAATGTGGAAATCAAATTTCGATTCTAATAGTGGTTTGGCTCTCTCCTCGTTAGTTTTTCCCCATGATGTTGCTCTAGAAAAAAATTCTTTATATAAAATTCCTTGAACAGTTGAGGAACAACTAGTTGAAGGTCGTATTTTGCATATTTTTCCAAAATATGTCTTAGCAACTTTTTCCTGGCTGTTGCCACTCTGCTGAATCGGCTTGAAGGCGAGTCGTTATTTCAATTTGTTTATATTCTTCAATCGACTCCTTGAAATCGTTTAAAAACTCGATTGTCTTGGATTCATAGATTTTCACATCCAAATCAGCTTTTTCGCAATTTTCTCCGTAGTTGAGGTCGGGTTCATTTGAGGTGTTTGCTGAGAAGTTAAGTTTTCTTTTACATTGAATATTTTGATTTAGCCGTTTTTTGGTTTCTTAAACTTTTTTTTACGTACTTTCCTGGACTATGACCTCAGCTTAAATATTTGTGGATATTGCAGACATTTTTTGTATTTTTTGCAACAACTGCTGAAAAACATCGCCCTTGATAACATCTTCTCATGGCATAATTAACTCTTTTACCGCCTACTTTTTGAGCGATTAGCGAATTGAACTGCTCAACAATGTTGGTGTTGACATTTTCCAAAAGACTTCTGGAATGTCTTGCTAAATATCTGACAGCATCCATTATATTTTCCTCAATATTAAATGCTCTAAGTGCCTCTATATAATTTTCTTTGTCAGGTTCTGTTTTACTACAAGAATATTTTAATTGTGAACAGTTTTTATGCTCCCCAAATATGTGGCTTACACTGTTAATAATATCTCTGTCTTAAGTTCATGATTTTTTCCTGTTCGCTTAAGTCTGGTGCGTTTCTTCTTTTGTGCATTGCTTTCATAATAGCGGTTTTGCATCTCAAAATATTTTTTATAATAATATTTTTGAGAGCCCCGGGAACGCCTCTTGTTTTTGTAACTTCCCTCAGTTTATGACAATAATTTCTTAGTAAATGATTAGTACACTCTATTTTCTGTACTGTGCATATGGTCTACTATCAAGAATTTTTTTTATAACAGCTACTATCCCCATCGGCAATCATATTGTGATAAATAATATTATACATATTTGTGCTGGTACAAAATACTTCAGCTATTATACTAGCTTCCATAGCAGTTGAAGCTGTATTCCAATTTTTATAGCAAGTATGCTCGGGCGCTTCTTCCCCTTTATTCTGAGTCCTTTAGCAAGCAACAGTATTTATTCTTCACTCCTAAATACCAAATTATTTGTGATTTGGCTCCAACAATGGCAGCAACCCCAGAAAGTGAGTTATAATTTCCTCCACCACGATATGACCTTTTAGCTCAAATACCATCACAAACAACTGTTATCATTGTTATGCCATTTGTATCCGAATTACCACATTCTATTGCCATTTGTGCTTCTTCTTCTGCAGTTTCCTTCATGCATTTCCAAGCAGCTTCTTCCCACGCGTTGTATACTCTGGTATGGAAATTTTTATACAAACTAAAACTAAAACAAGGCATATCCAAAGATCCCGTGATTTTTTTAGTCGGGTAAAACCTGCTCCAGCACTCATTATATCAGTGACAGCCGAAGTATTTATATCTATTTTATCTGGTCGTTGAGGGCAGGTTGAAATTGTTTCAATAAAATTACACATATCACATTTAAATGTTAATTTCGTCTCAAAGCCAATTTTTATTTCATTCAAAATGCGCATATTAATCAAGGTGCAGCCGAACAGAACTGAGTGGTTTGACAAACTGTTCAAAGCATTAATAAAATGCTGAATGTAAGACTATTCCAGTTCCTTCTATCAATATTTCCCTGAAAAGAAAAAGAATATTGTAAACAAAAATGTATATATTCCAACTAATTAAAAAGTGTATTATGTTTCTATGAGCGTGAGAACACGTACAATTTTATTTGCATAATTAAATACAAAAAACGTGTGCTTTGTGTAAAATTAATTTTATTTTACTACTGGGAACAAGCAAATCTTCTAAATCGACATACTGAGGCATTATCCAATATTTACATTAATAAATATGCAATAATGAATATATTCAGTTAGTTTTATAGAATTGTCTCTATCAGAAACATGAAAATATTTACATTTATTTTGAATATTTATGTTATTAGTTGAAATAATATTCATTTTATCTACCCAAATTTAGTTCAGTAAAAAAGCCGAATAAAGGCAATTAGACAGACATCTATTAACGTACCTGATAACTTCTTGCGGTTGATTAGATATCTCAATGTCATCGCTCTGCATCTCTGGATCCTTAACTCTAAAAATTATTATTATTTTGATACGACCTTTTAACTTAAACTTATCACACCTTTAAATTAAAATTGCGGTAAAGGTACAAAAAAAAATCTTTTTCCGCAAATTTGTGTAAAAAATGTATTCGATTTATTGGTATCTCAACTGTAATAAAAATTGTGGAGGCAAGCCAACGCTACCCTGAACTTAGATGAATACTTCTGAAATTTACAACTCAAATATAAAGAGTTTACCTACGAGATGTTAACTAGATTTATGTAAAAGTATTGAAGTATACGCAGATATTACGTGTAACTCGTTTAACGTAAAAATTAGCTACCTCGCCTGGAATCGCTTTCCTTCGTGTTCAAGTACATAAGTCTTCTTAGGTTTTCCTTGTCCCCATTGCTGTTTATAATAAGATCACATTAAAACGTTTTATTGAAAAAAAAATTAAAAGATTAAACGAACTTACCGTGAGTTGTGAAGTGAAGTTTGATCTTAATTATATGACCGCCTCTTCCAAATAGATCACTGTGTAGTTTACTTTTCTTCCGCTAGGTGTCGCCACTTATTTTAAAGCTGGAAAAAAAATCTGTGCATAGCACATTCCTATCATATTAACGTCATTATTTTCAAAGCATAAAAAATTCAATTCGAATAGATCACGGGCTTTGGGAGGGAGGGTGTGATCTATTCGGAAGAGGCGGTCATATAATTAAGATCAAACTTCAGTTCGGTAAGTTCGTTTAATCTTTTAATTATATTTCCGCCTCTTCCTTCTAGATCACTGTGTAGATGTTCAATGTTCTACAAATTGCAATTTTTTTTTTTAAATAAAACATCACATTTAATCTTTGGTTAATTTAATTGTATTAAAAAATAAAATACATGAGCATGTGTAACTTAAAATGTAATCCTATAGAAATATAAAAATATATATAATATTACAAACAACAATAACTTTATTTAGGGTAGTCAAGGCAAAATATCGTTTGTATAAAACTATTTATGACAAAGCAGTGTTTGCAAAACATACAGTTTCGGTTATAGGTCTGTTATAGAAAACAGCGAATACGTTGGATGATTTAGTCCAACCCGCTGTATTTCTTATTGTATCGATATTTATGCCTTTTCGAGCTGCCGCGGATGTTACGGCATGTCTCGTGCTGTGAGCAGTGAAAATTGACGTATGAATTCTACTTTTATTTAAAACTAAGCGGATCCAACGATTTAGTGACTGAGAAGTGGCTGCTCTATAAGGTTTTTTGTAGGTTATAAATAATTTTGAAATTTTAGTAAATTTTCTAATATCTTTAGTTCTGTCTAAATAGCAACGAAGGGCTCTAGCGGCACAAAGCTGTGGTTTTTCTTGTTAAAATGGAAGAACTAACATGGTTGGTATCTAGTGAGAGCCGAAGTTTTAATTCTGGCTGGGATTTTAATTCCTATTTTTTCTCTTGAAATTTGTATATTTTGAACTTCAATTAATGAGAAAGTTTGTACCCTGAGTGCTATTATAAGTGCTACTAGCGTAATTAATTTTTGTGGTAAGAGTTCAATACAAATGTTTTCGTTTGGAAAATATGTACTTAGATGTTCTAAGACTATGGCGGGATCCCAAGTTCCCTGTATTTCGGTGTAGTCGGACGCAATTTAAACAATCCTCTAAAAAATCTTTTAATTTGATAATTCGATCCAACTTCTGGTGATATGACTAATGCTAATGCCGACCGGGCGGTATTTAATGAACTGTATGACATCCCCTTTTGAAACGGGGAGGATAAAAATTGCAAAATATTATTTATGTTTAGCTCAAAACAGTTCAAATTCTTTTCATTGCAGAAATACCACCATAGTCTTAGTCCACTTCCGTATTGTTTAACTGAAGAATAAGAATCTGTCAAAGATGATAGCAAAAGTTCAAAAGGGCTTCTTCAGGAACTTCCCTATTTCTCATTGCCTTCCTGATAAGATTCCTGCTGCCAGGGAAAGCTTTCGGTGAAGAATGTGTCGATAGAGAGTAACAGTTTTTCATTAGGAGGTAATATTACAGGTTCTTTAATTAACAGTGATTTAAATAAAGGGTACCAGGGTTGAGCTGGCTAGTAGCGAACTACAACAATGCCTTCAGCTTTGTCTGTAATTATTTTTGCAATTCTCTGGCAAGAAGCGAAAAAGGGGGAAAAGCATAGAAATTATATGTGCCCCAGGAAATTGTAAATGCATTAACAACCTCGGACTCTGGATCCCTAAACCAAGAAATAAATCTTTTGCATTTTGCGTTAGTTCTAGATGCTAATACGTCAATTTCAGGTGTTCCGAAACTGGCACAAATTTGTCGAAAGGCGTCGGGTGATAATTCAAAATTCGGTTTCATTATCTAGGCGACGGGACTCTATCAGCCTCTATGTTGTTACTAGATTTAATATATGATGCAAAAACTTTTTGTTTTTCGCACCAATGCCAAATTTGCTTTGCTAAATTGGACACCCCCCATTCTATTTATGTATGAAATTGCAGTGGTGTTGTCAATGCGTAATAGAATATCACAATTAGAAAAATTTCGCGCAAAGCATTTGAGTCCAAAAAAGGCAGCTAGTAATTCTAAATAATTAATGTGATAATTTTGTTCAATTTTAGGCCAGAAACCTCGTGCTCTATTGTTATTGTAAAATATTCCCCAACCAGACTTAGAACTATCATTAAAGATTTCTATGACAAAATTAGAAGGCTTAAAACTATTACCACTGACAATATTAGACTTCTACCAGCTTAACTCCTTAAGTGCCTCACTTGAAATCTGCATATAGTGATTATAAGATCCCCCAGACCAGATTTTTTAAGTCCTAAGAATTTGGCTCGTTCACAATTTTTTGTATAAACCCAACCATATTTAGTTGCTGGAGAAGCAGCCAATAATTTCCCAATTAATTTAACAAATTCTTGAATTTTTTGCCTAGGGTTATTTTCTGTCCTTAATATATCAATTAAAATACCCCTCTGTTTTTCTGGGGGAAGGTGTACTGTTGTTGACAGTTATAAATAAAACCTAAATATTTAATTTCCAACAATATTACTCTTTTCCTCGTTGATAATAAAACCCAAGGAATGTAAAATATTTTTCGTTTCAGATATGTTTTTTAAACAACATTTATACGTTTGGCTAAGCAATAAAAAATCGTCAAGATATAATACTGATAATAAACCTTTAGATCGTAAATGAAATAACACTGGCTTCAGCGGTTTTGTAAATACAAACGGTGCCGTGCTTAGGCCAAACGGTAAACAAGTATATTCAAAAATGTTATTAAAGAACTTGAATCTGAGATATTTACGGTATTGTTTGTTTATCGGAATTAAATGGTATGCATCCTTGAGGTCAAGTGATGCAAGATATGAATTCTTTGTGATTAATTTTATAACAATTTTTTGATCTTCAATTTTGAAGTGTTCTGTTTTTATGAATTTGTTTAATCCTTTTAAATTTAAAATTAACCTGTAAGAACCGTCCGGCTTGGGTCTGAGAAATATGTTAGAAATAAACTGACCTTTTTTAGGGAAACATTGGGTTATTGAATATAGTAGATATCCTGAGGAGATCGTCTTGGTTCATTTGGTATAAACGTTTGTTTAGGTGGACATGCAAAAGGAATTGAGTAACCTTGTACCCACGATAAAATATTTTTGTCTGATGTTAGGTTCTTCCAAGCCTCAAAAAAATGTGTTAGTCTACCGCAATAATTAGTTACCTTTATTTCTGTGTTGTCCTGTAGTGAGGGTTTGTTGTTTTTGGTTTGTAAAATTGCTGAGTTCTGTTAATTTTTCGAAAGTCTCGTCGTTGGTTCTTGAACTGTTGTGTCTTCTGGCCCTGGGTCCCCTTCAGTCTGTCTCGATAGGCCTGCTTGTATGTCGTACGAGGCAGACTTTTCGCGTTTAAATTGTTATTTCTTTTTGTGGTATTTTTTGGTTTAAGTTCTAAAGAGACTTTCTCCAAATCACGTGCGGCTTTTACTCGTTCTCCCAATCATCCGCCGATACGTCCGTCAAAGTAGCTCGGAACTCTCTGTCAATGTCAGAGGTTACTAGTGTTCGTCGACAGCATGATTCTTCTTGGTGAATGTCAGCTAATAAACGCCCCGCATCACTCAATAACTCAATAAGGGTATGATTACCCCCTCCTTCTTTTCTTGAAGCAAAATTGACAGAGCTTTTCCTGTGGCAGTAAGGGCAGCTCCCATTTGATTTTGGATATTTGAGAGCCTTTTGTCTCGTTGACGATGCTGTTCTGAAAGAACAGCCAACAACTCTGTATTTAATTTTGGCGCAGCGGCTAAATTAAGGTTGTTGGAAGGAGGGTACTTGTCAATTATTTTTGTAGTTATTTCTGCATCTAGTCCACTTTTGAAAATATTTTGCCATATTTGAGCTACATCTTCGTTAATATTGTCTGAGGTGAATCGGACTGTATTTTGGTCTTTGCCCAATAGAGAGAGAATGTCCTATTCTAACCCCTTACAAGTTTCATCTGCATCTGCAATGAATGGATGTCATGTGAAGGAATAAAACCGAACTATTTTTTGTTTTTTTTTTATTTTTAAACAGGAACAAGATAAATATGACCAAAACTCGTTGGTTTTACATAAGGCTAGGCTTCGTTAATTTCAAAGGTAGATAATCAAACTCGTTGACGTTTAATGGCCAAACCTTGTTATCTTTTTCCGTAGATAGTCAAAACTCGTTGACATTTAAAAACCAAAACTCCTATAATAATAATTAAACAATTAGAAATCCACAAGGCACCGTGCCGCTGAACCTGACGGCGGGGAATCCACTGAATCTGCACCTTCGTCGATATATGAGGCAACCGCCGCTGATTTTTGTTTAAATTATTTACTTTTTCACATAATAATAACACTGTCTCTTTACCGACGTAAGCTCATCTTTCGAACTCGAAGAATCAGGCGAAAAACTGCGCTTTTTCGATTTACTTTGTCGCGACATTAGGTCTTTGTGGCGTTGACACTGACACGCAAGAGAATAATGACGTTAATATGATAGGAATGTGCTATGCACAGATTTTTTTTAGCTTAGAAGAGTAAACTACACAGTGATCTAGAAGGAAGAGGCGGAAATATAATTATTATTAAACACCATGTAGATTGTATTATTTAACATATCAGACCGATTCGTATTACTTCCACGTCTAAAATTTACACCTGGTATATTCTGGTATATAAAAACACGGATTATTCGTCGAATTTATTTAAGACAGTATTCCACGACGAACGCTTTAAAAACAAGTGTAATATTTTCATAACATAGTTTTGATTACCTATATTACACTTTCTACTTTTATTATTGTCTAAATCTTACCGTCCTTAGTATTCTTCTGCAGAATAATCTACAAGATTCCCTATATGACCGGATCCTTGAGGTTCTATGTCTACAGCTTGACTTATAGCAACATCTCTAAAGTAGAATGAGCAATTAGCTAATTAAACAGAATGGGCTAAAAAAATTACAACGGAAACTTACTGTGGATGTCGGTCCGAACTTCGAAGAATATCTTTGGTAAGACAAGGCAGATCAACACGAAGAGCACTACAGAATAAATTCAATTATTCAAGATTTAACAAATATATATTTTCTTTAAATAAATGTTATTTAACACCTCGGAAACCTATTGCACTGAATTTTGATATGCGGTATTAATATGGTAAATGACATTTTAAAAAAGTTGAATTTTTAAAGGTTAACTAAAAATTCATAATTTGTGATTCTTTAGTGCATTCAAATATCCAATTTCAGTCGAATTTACATAAATGACAAAGTTCGTATACCTGTGAGCGGTTTGGTTCTTAAATGTTGACTAAAAGTGCCCAATTTCTACTTTTAAATTCACCCAACTTTTGAATTTTTAAGCGTTCATTACTAGTTCTTATCTTGCATTCTTAAAAATCACCATCGATTTTCTGTCGAATCGGCACAAATAACAAAATGCATCCACTATGTTGGCGCCGCCATTTTGCATTTTAAAATGTAAACTGAAAATTGCGCCCTTCCGTTTCCCAAGATACCGAATCTACAGCCTATGACAAAATTCGCTCGGCATGTTGGTGGCAGACATCATTTTGACTGCCTGAATTTTGACCAAAAATTTATAATTTGTACTCTTGAACACTCACAACAACACATATCAACTTTCAGGAAAATCGTTGTAAATAACGAAATTCTTCTATTTGGTAACGCTATTTCAAAATTTTAAGTGTTATCCAAATATTCACTCTTAAATGCCCTATGTATACAATTTGCACAAACTCCAACCTTCGTACGGCAAGTTAACGCTACCATTTTTAATGTTAAAATGTTGATAAAAAAATTTCAATTTGCGTTTTACATACTTCCAGATAATTACCGATTTTCAGTCGAATGTGTACAAATTACGAATTTCGTACGATCTGTTGACGCAGCAGCTTTGAATTTTAAACAAGGAGATTAAAAATTCATAATTTGCACAATATACCATATGTACATATTTTTAGTCGAATCAAACCACAAATAGCAATACTTGTTTGCTTTCTTAAATGTTTTATATACGAAAGTACGACATGATATTGTTACTCGAACTGTATACGAATGACAAATTTGAAGTGAGTCGAAAAGTCCAAGTGGAAAAAATACAGTAGATTTGAACCAGACAAACAATTAAAAAACCAAACACACCGAGAAGTGAAGCTAATTAGTATTATCATAGGGCTAAATTTATTTAAGCATGCTGACACTATTTAAACTAGCAATTGAATTCTCCTTAATAGTAGTATTATACTGAGCTAGGGGTAGATTACAGACTCCGGTCCTGTCCGAATTAGCGCCTCGCACCAGACTAGAAATATTAAAAACGCACGTGGTTGTAAAGTTTTGATATTTTCGTCAGATGCTCTCGCAATGGTATGGAATTCCCTAAAGAATTTTTCCTATTTTTAATTAAACCTATGAACACTTTATACCGTTTGAAAGATAAACATTCAGAGTATGACTGTCGTGTAATAGTTTTTTGATGTAGGGTCATTTTTCGGAGAAAATAAATGGTATAATTCCTTAATTTTAGGGAACATGTACTCGAGTGGATAACGAATATAAAAAAAAATTACACGAGAACCATAGAAAAAAATGTAATCTTTCAGTGCTTTCTTAACGCACATCCTTACATTTAACCTTATTCCAAATAAATGAAAAGAGCGTAGCGCTAAAAATGGGTTAATTTCGACCGAGTGAATGCCGCCGTTAGGTGATGATCAGAGACTGACTTGGTGTGTTGTTAAATGTGTTCTTTAATTCTGATTTCTAATTTTCTTGTCGTCTTTTCAATATAAGTTGCAGCACAGTCTTGGCAACTGAGTTTATAAACCCCGCTTAATTGTGTGTGTGGTAATTTTTGTTTAGTACGAACCAAATTGTTGCCTAAAGTATTTGTGGCTTTAAAAGTTTTGGTACTGTGTTTGTTAATATTTTAGCAACTTTGTAAGAAAGTGAAACGTATTTCTGATCCTGTATAATTTCAGCAGGTTGATTGAAAGCATTTTGCAAGTTTAGTTTTAATTTATATTTATTTAATATTTTATCAATTAACTCTGGTCTATATCCGTTATTGACGGCAGTTTGTTCTATTGTATTTATTTCGGTGTTGTAATTGGTCTTTCCACTTACAAGGTACATTAAAGGATCGATACACATAACAATTAAGTGACGCTATTTTATGGGAGAATGGATGATTAGAGTTAAAGGGGATGATGTGGTTCTGTCTGTGTTGGTTTTCTGTAAATTTTGAAAGTTGGTTAGTCTCGTTTTTTGCGATGTTAAGATTTAAGAAATTTATATTGCTGTTTTCTTCCACTTCCATTGTAAAATTAATGTTTGGGTGTAGGGCATTGAGAGAAGTTAAAATTTCGTCTTGCTGCACAAGGTCTTTATTAATATTGGTTAAACAATTATCAACATAACGAAACCACTTACGTATTTTTTGGCTGATTATAAGATCTAGAATGATCTGGTCTAATTTAATGAGAAATAGATCTGCGTGTAGAGGGGATAGTGGGTTACCCATTGCTAGTCCTGATGATTGGGAATAAAATTTATTGTCAAAAACAAAAAAACATCGGCTTTCCTAGTTTACTGTCTAGTTTCTAATTTAAATACCTGTATTATAATTAATAAATTTTCATTGAGAATGGTCGAGATATGTAACTTGGCAGGAATCAATTATTGACGAATAAGTACAGCTACCACTTACGTTTTAACATTTGTAGACAGAATTTTTTTAAAAAAGAAAAAACATATATATAATTTTTTTTTATCCTGTACGATCTCTTGTAGGGTCATAGCCCTGAAGATGACAAATTGTCGAAAGCGCTAGGCAGATAATAAATACTTTTGTTATTAAAAAGTTAATAAAAATATATTAAATTAAATAAGATAATTTAAAAATATATTATATTAAGTTGTGTAAACTGGATAAACACAATTCAAGTTAACGCATATTTTTGAGCCCATTTACATTTTCATTATAATTTAGCCTTTATTTGGTTATTTGCATAATAAATTTTAATAAAAATATTCTATTTGTTTTTAAAAAGGACTATATAGAAATAAAAAAAAAGAGTTTTTTTCAGTATTGTTTCCATTAAAAAGTTAATAAAAATATATTAAATTAAATAAGATAATTTAAAAATATATTATATTAAGTTGTGTAAACTGGATAAACACAATTCAAGTTAACGCATATTTTTGAGCCCATTTACATTTTCATGAACAAAGTGGTGTTTAAAATAGAATATGTATTTAGGCGATGAATTATCAAAAATAGATAGCTTAATTCAATTCGGATTTACTTACATTCGGTAAAGTGAAAAAGCATCAAGTAAAAAAAAAATTAGCAAAATTTGAAGTCAAACCGATAGAACTAGAATGGGGCATATAGCTATAAAATCAAAAAAGAACTTCTTTTTACCATTTTTCAAAACTTTGAGAAAAACTGCTGTTTCACTTCACTTGGCATTATTTTTGCCCCAAAAACGTTTTGCTAACTCAAATTTTAATTAAGTCAATTATTAAAATAATTATCTGGGTTAAATTCATTTTATTTACATTTATAAAATTGTGTTACAGACGAGAACTACATATCTGCTATATGTAACACCTGGTATTGTTCACGGAAATTACTGTTCATGTATTTTCATCGTCAGTACTGTGTAGAAAATGCCATCTAATAGAATGGCACCAAAACTGCATACATTTTCGTATGGAGATTTGCACGTACAAATGACGATTTTTATTCAGGTATCTATATAGCTTTATCTGCTTATGTTGTATGTTATGATAATTGAAGACACTAGTTGCTAAAGGGCTGATGTACCAAAAATATACCTTTGAAATAATTGAGTTTAAATTATTTTGTTTGGCAGTTTTTATAGAAATGAAATAGAAAAATAAACTTTAGGCAAACTGTATACATTTTATTCAGAAATTTACCCTCACAAAAAAAACTAGCAAAAATTTAAGTAGAATATACGTAGGTCGTTTATCCACTAATACACATTTTAATAAAAAACTATTGTAGGCAATTATTTACTTTTTTTTACACCTATTTTGACGATTGAAGTCAAATTTATTCGGTCACTTTTCGTTTTTGAGTTCTTCTTCCTCAAAGTTCATAGACATCTTAATCCCAATTTCCTTTTTTTTTCTTCGTTTTCATTCACTGGTTCGGTATGAAACTACTACAAACAATTATGAAAAGACGTAAGATAAACTCTCTTTTTGTTTTCTTGCCTTTTTATTTAAAAAATTGGGGAACACTAAAAATATTTAATATTTTTTGGGCTAGTCACTTTTCTTTCATGGTAGCATCTTGCATATTTTTTCTTTAAAGTAGTAGCTCGATGGTTTTTCATGAGTCAAGATGCCAACATGAAGGAAAAGTTACTAGTCAAAAAGTGTACCCATAATTAATTTGTATCATTTTTAGTTTCAATTCTTTAAAGTATTTGTTAGATAAAATAAGGCAAAAACATTTTTAGTTTCAAATTTGTTAGATAAAATAAGGCAAAAACAAGAGCAGGGTTTTGTTACGTTTTTTATAATTGTTGTGTTCATACAAAAACAGTCAATTTTCATAAAAAAAAAAAGAAAGAAAAAAGGGAAATTGGGGTTAGAATATCTATGAAATTTGAGAATGGGTAACTCACTCATAATTCATTCAATTCACAAAAGTGACCGAATAAATTTGAATTCGGATTCGTGATCAGGGCGCCCAAATCATTAAAATCGGCGATTGTGGAAAAAGTAAATAATTACCCTATGGTGTAAAAAATTAAATAATTACCCTATTATAATGTATAAAATATATGGCCGTATATGAAATAATATCTTTCATGCGGTACTTAGCCCTTTTTCCAGTTATTATAATTTTTAGAGTTGATTAATTTTTAAATAAAAAAAATTAAAACATCTTTTGGATTCATAGAGCCTTCTATCTATTATGAGAATCCTATCCTTTTATCCCTTTATCCACTAGTAACTTCCTTGTGATTTTATCGGAATGAGACCCATCTAGAATGAATTGTAGGTACTTAAAACCTTCATTCATACCAAAATTTAAAAAAAAAGTGAAAGTGTTACATAGGCTCTTCATCCACTTGTATCTTCAATTGATATTACTAGTGATGTTTAACCTACAAATAATATGATTTAATCTAATAAGTCAAATATACAAACGTATACTACTTATTTCTCCTAACGAAAGTCAGGAATCAACAGTGTAATTAAATGCCGGACGTGGCATTAGCCAGCGAGTTAATTGTTTCTGTGAGTCTATTTTGTACCTTTGCCGTACACGGGGCTTGCTAGTTTATAGTGGCCTGATGTGCTCTAAAAAGAGCGAAATCGACATCGTCGTTTGACTGAGAGGGATCATTGCGCTTGCGGTATTTTAGAACATGTTACAGACAGGAATCATGGTATGCTTGTTGTCACTTCAAACGAAAATGCATTAACATTATTTCTCCCAACGAAATTCAGGAATCAGCAGTGTAATTCAATGACGATTCTGGTATTATCCGGCGGAATAGTTGTTTCTGTGATTTCATTTTTTGTCTATGCCCGCAACTTGCTGCTTGTCTAGGTAATTTATGAGGAATACATTTTTCTGGAATTATACAGATAAAAAAATTCCCCGCGAATTAAACTTTTTGCATCAATCTGTATATATATTTCCACATCCGGGCATTATAGTTAGCGATATATTATGAAATATAAAATAAACAATTTTGGAAAAATGCTGTAAAAAGATACTAATAAACACGCTATATAATAACTGCTATATTAATATGATCGACTAATTAAGCACTTTTTTTTTTCTCAATAAAAGTTAATAAAGTACTTTTTTTCAGGATTGCTGGTCACCCCTTAGCTCAAAACGAAAGGTGTCTGCATATGTTTCTTCAAGAACCTACAATTGACAAAAATTATGTTCCAGGAAAAATTCGCAATACATAAGCAGTGAATCAAAACAATGTAATGATTAACTGAATACATGATGCTAATATTAAATTAATAAATAGTTCATTATTTTACTATAATATGATTGAAATAGCTGCATAAGCTCCTTGTAATTGCATCATACATTTTTAGATACTTAACATGTTTTTTTAGATTTTGGAGAACGAATAACAAAAATATAGACCGACTGTTCAAGTTTTTGTTACCAGAATCTCGCTGTTTGATAGAGTAAATAAAAAACTGTATCGAAAGTTTTACTGTTGTTATTAATGTCTTAGTCTCAGTATTTTTTCATTTCCACTTCCACAAATCATTACAAAAAAGCAAAAATTCAGTTCAATAAATACGAAATTATTCAACTTAAAAATAATTTAAAAAATGTAAATTCTGGATGTTAATAATTTAATTTCGGAGAGAGTTGCAATACATATCCTAACATGTTAATGATATATTCCTTTTTTAAAAATAATTACACTTCTCATGTAATGGATTACAGTTTATATTATAAAATAGCATATTCTTTTAGATTTTTGAGAACGAATAATGTTTAGCCTGGCTGTACATGTTTTTGTTACCAGAATCTTGCGGTTTGCTGAACTAAATAAAAAATTGTATCGGATAAGTTTTTCTGTTGTCATTACTTTCTTAGTCTCATAGTATTTTTTCATTTCCACTTATTATACATTTTAAAGTAAAAAATACTGGATTTTTGAGAAATTATTGCAAAAAAGGATGCAGTTCAATAAGAAATATTTAGAACATAAATTATGGATGTTAATACTGATACAAATTTACTAATTTCGAAGAGAGTTACAATACATATTCTAACTTCTTATATAATGGATTAGAGGTTAAATTATAACTGATTCTTATTGACTATTATTATTTGGATTTATATTTTTGGAAGGTACATATAAATCGGTATTATTTTTATAAAAAATTGCTGTATTAATTTTAAAATGCACATTTCTCATTGGTACATCGAAAAATTGAATTACTACTATGTGGTGAGAAATATGCTATAATTTGCACCTAAAAGCCTTGCACATGTATTCAGTAATTTTGAATAATATAAACAAGAAAAGAATAACTTAAAGATATTCCTAATAACTTAGATATGTATGTCAGTTTGGTATGTTTTTATTTTTCATTAGGAAATTTTACATATATTTGAAGTGATATTGGATCTGTATATTTTCATTATAAAAGAAGGTGTCTTTTTAATCTAAGAGAGTAATATAAATATATATATATATATATATATATATATATATATATATATATAAGTTTTTTCTGTAAAATTGTTTTTGTATGTATAGTGTTACATGTTATTTAGAAGTAAACAATGTAATATTTACTCAAATAAATTTATTTATATGCTACAATCTATTCAATTGGATTTACAACTGAATCGTCTTGCCTCCAACTTTTTCTGCCTTTCAGATCGATTATCTCCTGCCAGGTTTTCCTTAATAGCCTAAAACGAGCAATGCATATGTTTAATTATAAATTATGTAACGATATTATAAGTTCCTTTTTTTAATAGACATGCTGTTTTGGGACGTTAGCAAATTAGTAATGTTAACTCGTTCATTTTGATTATAAAACGGTTCTTAACGTTTGTTAAGATTTTTTCCTTTGAATTGTTTTTTATCGTACCATTATTATTATTAATGTTATTTTTTTCTTTATACGGGGTCTTCAATTTTAGTTAACATAAGGAGAACTTTTATGGGGTATAAAAAGTTACTTCTTATGAAAATTTTGCTTGACTCGAAATAAGATGGTCTTAGAATGTTATACAAGGTGCTTGAAAGTGGAAAGAGTTAAATATGTAGACCAAATTTAAGGTTTTAGTCTGTTTTATTTTAAGACCAAAATTTGTATAAAC
This sequence comes from Kuschelorhynchus macadamiae, assembly GCA_030620095.1. NCBI lineage: Eukaryota > Metazoa > Arthropoda > Insecta > Coleoptera > Curculionidae > Kuschelorhynchus > Kuschelorhynchus macadamiae. The sequence continues at coordinate 54,953 of JAUTXW010003013.1, forward strand.
ATTTTCAGAACACTAATTTTTTCTTACAAAATGGAGTCACAGTGTAATTCAATGCCGGTCGTGGTATTAGCCAGCGGAGTAGTTGTTTCTGTGATTTAATTTTGTAACTTTGCACTTTTCGGAGCTCTCTAGTCTACGGCGGACTGAAGGTTGTTCCAGGCGTGATCATATCCGTATCCTTGTTGTGACGTTGGTATAACGTGAAACATAAATACATGAATACTAATTGATTTTCTGTTATATAGGTGGGTACAATTTACAGGGTGTTGAATTTTGCCTTATTTTAATATATTAAACATTTTTGCATTATTTTTATAAATCGTATCATGCACAAGTTTTGTATAAAGCTTGGAGCACTTTCAAGATTTATAAAAAAAAATTCTTCGAAATCGAAAAATTATCAGAGAAAACAAAAAGTTTGCTCATATCTACGACTATGGTTTGACTGAAAAATATCTAGTGTTAAAGATTTACAACAATTTAATATCTATTAAATTGTGGTGTCTTAATAAGTAGGTTTTTAACATTTAGCAAAATATGTAATTTTATAAAAAATAAATAACGCTCTCTTTCGTAAATGAAGCCATTTTTAAATAAAGCCAATATTTATAGCTGTTAGTTTGTCCACACTTATTCCCATCATATAAATTATGTGCCCCGTAAAAAATAATCACAATTTTCTTATGGCTATTTTATTTTTGAAACACGCAAAAAAACTTTTTATAAAAAATAACTTTTTGTTCTAAAATCATTAATAAACAAGTTTCCCAAAATAGCATGTCGGTCGTTAGTGCATATAGCAGTATATGATCAAAAAGGTGAAGATGCTCCAAATCGTTAAATAGAGATAAGAACTTTTCCGTAATTCATGTATCTAAATGCAGTGGCGTAGCTACAAATTATAGTCCCCCCCGCGAAAATTAAGTTAGGGTCCCCTCCCCTATATTAAAAATATACATTATATAAACTTTGTATTATCAGACAAAATTAGGTAATAAATACTGTTTTTATTTAAACTGCTATACTAATATAAAATTTAACTTAAATGGCTATAAAAATACTCAAGAAAATACTATAAATAAGGGTAAGTTCACAGTCCATTTTTAAATATATGATAGTTTTAGTGTATAGTGAGAACATATATATACATATATAAGAAACATTTTATCAATTTTTTGAAATAAATTATCAAATAAAAAATCTTTGTTTAAAAATGGCTGTATCATTTTAATTAAAATAAGTGTACAAAAATTATATTGTCACACCATTAATAAAATTTTAAAATATATGCATTATTTAACATTTTTTTGAACGCCACACAAGTCATAATTTTTATCTAATAAGCCATCTTTAAGTGATGACAACTAGACCTTGTGCAAATACTAAATTTTATCCTACTGAAATAAGTAAAAAAAGTTTTGAAGTATAAAAAGTTTTGTTCCATCATCGGATTCATGTGGATACAGATTATAGGGCAGTAGGGGTACTATTTAATTTGCTTACGCATATAAAATTTTTTTCGAAAGTCAACTTTAAGATAAGCATTAAAAACATTGTTATTCTGGTAATTTTTTTTTAAAAATTAAAAATGTTTTCTAGAGATTACAAAAAACTAGAGATTACTTTTTATAAACCACTTTTAGAACGAAAACGGAAATAAAAAACACAATAACTACAGAGGTTTCTGATACTTAAGTATAAATAACTTTCAAATTAATTAAGAGTTGTTAAGTTGAGATTTGCATTAATACTAAAAAAACAACAATCCGGAGCAAAAATTAAAATTAAAAGTACCTGCTATATATTAAAATAAAACTCGACTTTCTTAAAGGAATTAATAAAAAATAATAATAAAGAATCCAAGTATATCTATAGCCTGGCAAGTGATTTTTGCAGCTATTTTTGCAATTATACAAAACACGCATTCCCAGATATTGTTTTGTTGTCATGTAGACTCCTGCAAAAGTAAATATATAAGTCATAAAAGAAGTTTTAATTCTTTCGTTGGCTAATTACGTTTCACTATGTACGAACAACAATTTTTCAAACTTGTGTGACCTGTTATCACTTGTAAAAATTAAAGAATATTGAAAAAACAATGCTTAACTAAATCTTTAGACTGAGAGAGTCGAAATACTTCACCGCACCGTCACTTACGACAAGTAACTATCCTGTGTGGTTTATGGTTCTTGGTGCTTCCCTAAATATGTTCGTCAATAATTTTACCAAGTTAAGGTTTATATGCAAAAAATGTATTAAATTCGTCGTTTTTGCTGTTTTCTAAAAAAACTGTTTTACCTCGCTAGGATCACCCTGTCTAATCGAAATATATCTCTTAGGACTACCCTGTATAATGCAATTGTTTATTTCATTTATGCTTTATTTTATTTACAAAAAGGTAAAATACATTTTTATATGTTTCACCGTTTTTTACTTCTTTCGTAAGAGGGGAGTATTGTAAAATTGAGTTTTAGGATCCCTAGATCTTGAAAAACATGTTCATTCATATGGGGATGGCGTGGTTACATTTTGGTGAAAATCCAATATGACAGCCTTACAACATGTTTTAAAAAAGCATTATTAAAAAACTATTTATCGAATGGATCTCAAATTTTGCACAAAATTCAAGTGTAATATAGGGATAAACTGATAAAATTTTGGCGTGAAGGTATTATGGCGAAACAAAATGTCGCCTAATGAATTCACTACCAAAAAAACTACTTATCCAACCGACTTAGAATTTTGCACAAAAATCAAGTGTGAAAAAGGATTAAGGCGCTAACTGTTATGTTAGTATCTAATACTGTTCCACTCTGATTGACGTTTCGTTTTTGATTTTGTCATATCGAGCAATCTGTTACTTCAATCCCCCTGGGTACAAGCCTGCCTGGTGAGGGTAAAGGCCCAGGGTGCCCTCCTGTGATCATGATTACGTGTATATGTATATATATATATATATATATATATATATATATATATATATATATATCAAAAATATCCACTGTTCTTAAATCGGGACTGTTTGCAGATCATATGATAATTTTAAGTCTGGCAATCCATATTATTTAAAAAAAATCTGTTACAGAGTTAACATTGCGTCTTGTTACCACATTAAAGATCTATAATGCTTTATCGGCAATTTCTTTAGCAAATTCTCAATTTCTTTTCCCAAAACGTAATTATAATTATTCGTTTAAATTTTGATTATTAATAATTGGTCCGAATAGTATGTTAGTCAACATACCACACTTCCTTGGATTTTTACCTCCTGCTTCTTGTGTAGTTACTAGTTACCTAGAAACTCTTATTTCATCTATTATACATTCCCGTTGTGAAAATGCTTTTGATATTTTTGAATATCTGTTAGCAGCTACATTGACCTGGTGGTCATTTATAATTGCATCCCGAATACCACATTCAGGTTCTGCGTGATAAAACTGTAAAATCCGTTTCTTCATTTCTTATAATTCTCCCTTTCCGTTTCAGTTTTTTCCTTTGCTCAAATTGCCTATATTTTTTATAGTATATTTAATTAGGGTGTAGCTCTATTTGGATATAATTGACGGTATTCTTGTCTTGCTATTCGTGCATTAGACTTGTTAGATTAAGGGAGAACTGCACGCAAAAAGTGAAAAACCAGCGATAAGGTCTAGTCGAGTTGAAAGTAAGATGAAAAGGTACCTATGCATTAAAAAAAACTTCCTGCACGTCCGACCTCAAAAAAAATGTGTTATGTATAGGTAATTTAAATTACATTTCGGTTAAAAATCGGTTCAAAAGGGTTCACGCGCTGCAGAAATACAGAGGCATGAGTACGATTTCCAATTTCAAATTTTGCAGTTACGTAGACAAAGGGTCAATGTAAGGCGGTAAAGAGCCATTTTGTTGAAAAAAAAAAGATATGCGAAGGCATGTGCGTAAAAAAATGGTCGAAAATTGGACAAATCTACTTTTATTTTATCACTCTAGATTCGATTTTTTCATAAAAATTCGCCTTTAGCGCCCAACTCTACATATTTCCCTATTAAAATCACATTGAAGCTAATACTTATCTCTTATAGTTTTAACATAATATTGCAGCGGCGGAAGGCTTGCAAATGATCCATATTACTGCGTGCAGTTCCCCCTTAATAGAGACGATTGTCCAGTTTTTCTTGTTTGCTGTAGCCTATTTCAAAGAGCCCCCCACGGATTTTTTAAATACTCATGTCACCTATCTGCCTTGTATTTGTCATCAATACTTACACAGGTCTACGGTTGTATAGGTCCTGCAGATGGGTTACAGTATTTTTCGAATACCTGCGTTGATTTTACAATCAATAAAATACAAATATATCCAAAACATCGACGAAACATAGGCATTCTCTATATATTTAAATTCAGGGAAACGATCACTTCAAGAACTTATAAACAAACATGGGGTCAAAATACAAGATTTCTAACCACACTACACCACAACTTGTTACGTTCTGGACGCGCGTTTCGCTAACCAAGTTAGCATCATCAGCAGATGATATAAACTAGGACTTAATATATCGGGTGTTCAGTGGCATATTTAGAATGCCTTCCTGGGGGGACAAGCGTTTACAACATTTGGCGACTAAAAAAATAGGTTCTTGCTTTTTGTTTGTTAACAACAAGGTAAGCTTAATACTGTATACTTTCAAATACTTGCTTTGGTTATTAACTCTCAAATTACGGGGTAAGCTATAATTTTTACTTGTTCGGATATTGGGGTCTCCAAGTGTGTTCCATATTTTAAAAGAATTATTGGAAGCATAGACTGTTTAAAGGTATTGTTTTTTGCTCTTCTAATAAGTGCCACTATTTGATTTCGTATTTGTTTATATGAATTTTTATTTTCTTCGATGGGATATTTTTAATATCTTTGTATGGCTTTAGACCTTCTCCTTTTTATTTGCTTAAGTTCTTCGGTTAGCCAGGGTGCTTTCGGTTTAGTAATTCTAGCCTCTTTAAATGGTGCATGCCTCTCGAATAAATTCAATAGCATTTCATTGAATAACCTTATTTTGTTATCTATACTAGGAACTCTAAAAATGACCTGCCAATTCAAGCTAGACACGTCATTGCAAAAATTATTGTAACGAAACTTTTTGAAAAACCGATATTTTATTGTTTGGGTGTATCTTAAAATTTAGTTCGACATATACAAGATGATCGAATATGTCATCTGTACGTATCGTGCCGGAACGTTCCACTAATTATGGATTATTTACAAAAATTGGGTCGATTAGCGGGCTAGTTGTGTCAGTTATCCTAGTAGGTTCTTCAAAAATTTGGGAGAGATTATAAGAGTCAAAACATTTAGATAATGGTGTGTTTAGGTTTGAAAAAGTTTACATTTAAACTTCCCATACATGTCACGTGGTCAACTAACCGACATCGGTAAGACAAAATCTCGGCGGCCGATAAAAAGCACCAACGACAAATGTTTTCGACTGAAAAGTAATTTTAACAAAAATCTGTTCTCACCGGGGATTTATCTGAAAATCAAAAGTAATTTTTTGAGTTGAAAGTGACTCCTTAACGTACCCACAAACCCCGCCCCCACGTCCTACCCGATCGAATCTATATGTATTATACTTAACCCGGGATGGCAATAAGTTTATCAGTGGTGTGTTCTATAAGCCAGGTTTCTATGAACATTACAACGTCAAAATCGTTGAATTGTACTAAGTCGGAAAGTAAACAAAAACTTGTAAGTAATGTTCTGACGTCAATATGGGCAAGTTTCCTTTTTTAACTTATACTACTATAGTTTTAAGAAGGGGAATCAAATAGCAATGATGTAGCTTAAGACGATTTAGCATGATGTCATTTTACATTAACAGAAAATTATAATATAGGTTAGGTGAGAGATATTATCAAAAGAGTATAAATAACGTTGCAAATGTACCTATGTATTGAAAAAAATATGATTAGGTTGGCCGAATAACAGGTGTTTAGTGCTCCGTTTGTTTAAATAAATCTACCAAAATTTCTATCCGTATGCCCGGTTACTCCTATATAAAATAAAATATATTGAAATGTTCAAGTTAACAACTAAATCAATTTTTTCCCTCAGAAAAGAAAAAACACAAAATGATATTGCGTTACAAAATTACAAATTATTATTTTAAAGGCTATTTGTTTTTTTATAGTTTGAAATTTATAATAATATAATTTTAAATTATACCTTTTCAGAAAATGTACACAAACAAAATAAAAATGTGATTGATATAATGTTGTTATAGTTTTTTCATTTGCAATTCCGCTGTACTAGATACTATACTGATATCAGGGGCTGCTCGTGGTATTAGAAAGTGGTGAGGCACATTTGAAGAAAATTATTTTTAATATGGTTAGATTTCTAAGTTACTCTAGTGACCACTGTACTTCGTCAATTGGATAATACATTTTGAAAAAGTATTATTACTAATTAAAATTGTTAAATTTATAAAATTTTGTTTATATGAAAATCTGTACCTATTACACATCTATCCAGTATGGTGGTAGTAGAGAGAAAAGGGTTAATCGAAGGATAAAGACATTAAATATACAAATATGAATTTTAAATTTAATAGCAATATCTTTTTTTACAAAATAAACTTAAAAAAAAGTCAACTCGGCGTAATATATATATATATATATATATATATATATATATATATATATATATATATATATATATATATACACCTATATTCTAAAAATGTGAAAAAAAGTTAATTCTAAAGGAAAAACGCGAGTTATAAATTAAAGAAATTCTGCGATTCTGCTGTTCAGCAAAATGATCTATTACTTCCTCTATGAAAACGTTCTCATCCTGTGATTTTATAAATACTTTTTCAATTGAGATTTTTGCCATATTACTTAGTCGCGCGTGTCCAGTAGTATTTCTAATATAATTTTTAATTCTTTTCAGCGCAAAAAAACTTCTTTCTGTTGACGCGGTTGTCACTGGCAAAACAACAGCAATACATAATAATTTAAAAAATTCTCGCATACAAAGTTTTAAATCATTATCATGAAAAAGTCAATATTTCATAAGGGTTTGTGCAACCTTCGGTCATATCGTTCCCGTATAAAACGATTATTTCGCTTTTTAGTTGATTTATATCAAATATATTGTATTGGGTGGTCAAATTTTTTAAAAGCTCATGAGGAAATTCCTTGGCAAAAATGGAGAATTTTGAAATATTTAGGAGATCAAAGAAATGTAGTTTTTCTATGTCACAAAACCTAACCTCTATTTAATTCGGTATAATATCAAGAATTACAAAAAAAAATTGCCTTAACTGTTGAGTTTTATCTGACATTTCAAATCCTTTACGACGTTTCGAGTGTAAAGCGCCGACATCCAGTTTTTCATAAATTGAATCAAAATAAGTACTGTTACTCCTAAACTCACGAATCTGTCTGTAGTAAATTTCTTGCTTTAACAACATCTGTATTTCTATTTTGTAAAATAGAAAAAACCATATCGGTTTGGTGAAAAATTAATTCAAATGTTTCTAAAAAAAAGTATTGTCAGAGGATCCTCTAAAAAAAGTTTTTAAACCCTACTGCTTCTCTAATTGATTTTTGGTCGAAACCGCGACTATTAATAATAAAATTAAAAGTTTCAAGTTATCTGTCCTTATTGTTATTAACTGTCAAAACTGCGCGTGAAGTAAAATTCCAACCAGTTGCTACATTAATAGGTATAGTTTATACAAAGTCAATTGGAACAGCAAAAAACAACGAAACAATTATGCCACCAGTCGATTGTAAACCAAAGGCTTTGCCAAAGGCGTGCTGTCAAATGGTGACATAATTATTACTGCGTGCTGTCGAACGGTGGTATGTTCCAATTGACTTTGAATAAACTATATACGATTTCCTCCAATTTGTTCTAACACTTGGGTCCGCTTTGTAGATTTAGAAAAATATGATGAAACACTTGATATGGTTGAGAAAAATACTTTAACCTGATGAATTGAACTGCACGCATTCCTTAAAACCAAATTAAATATATGTGCATAACAATGAGTAAACAATGCTGGTGGTGCTATAGATTTAATTTTTGTGTGTAAACCGTTTATTTCTCCCGACATCGCGCGAGGCCCATCATATGTTTGAGCCACTAATTTCGAATGCAAGTCAAATGTTTCGAATTTGGTGGATAAAAATTGAAATAAATCTTGCGCAGAACGCCCAGAACTTACGTCATAAAATCCCATGAATCGCTCAACAGGCTGACCATTTGTAACGTAACGAAAAATGACGGATAATTGTGAATGGCAGCTTATGTCAGTTGTTCCATAAACTTGCCAGGAAAAAAACAAAGAATTTGAAATTTCGTCCTCAATTTTTTTATTTACAACATAAGCAACTGAATCAATTAATTCATTTTGAATTGTTTTGGATGTACCAGAAAAAACTGATCTATTATCATTATCATGTTCTAAAAATGTTTTTAAATTTATGTGATATTTACTAATAAGAATAACTAGCTCTTTGAAATTACCGCGATTTAAAGATTCATTTGATTCATCATGCACCCTGAAAGGTAACTCTTGCATACAGAGGTGAGGTAGGTAATTCAATGAGACTTTTTAAAATTTGTTGGTTCTCTTTAACCCTAGCATTAAAATTTTCAATTTCTGTTTTACGCCTATTGTCTAGTGCTGAGGCGATATTTTGCTTTTGTTTTCTTATGAGAGTAAGCTTGCAATTTGAAGAAATATATTGAGTACTTTTATTGTGTAGTAACTGTTATTTAACGAAAGAAAATAACGAAACGGCTAGTGGTCTAAATCGACTTACCATGACTTCCAGGCTGGTTCTGGCGATGGATTCGTAATTTAGAGCACAGTACCGATCGACACAAATGTATATGGTCACCGTTCGATAGGTGTCAAGCAAGTGGTTCCAGGTCCAAATCTTCGCCAACGGGCTGTAAGTTATCAGGACCTACTAGTGTGTTTTCGCGGACAAAATACCGCGAGATTTATCAACCTTTTGCAATTTTCAGTTAAAAACAAGAAAGCTATAATTAATAAAATTAATAACCCAAAAAAATATACAAAAAAAATAAAGTAAAAACGCGTGTACGGAACATTCCGCCCACCAAAATAAGAACTATTTTAAACTAGAAACTAAAAATTTGGCAGAGGACAAAGTTTTACAACTGGCCTCTGAAGTACGCCTTGCGCCGTTTTCACTGTACATACTCTACAAATTCCATCTCTGCCTTTGTGAAGTTGAATAATTCGGCCAAGATGCCACTGCAAAGGCGGAAAACAATCATTTTTGATTAAGACAAGAGTATCAAGTTTTACTGGTTATGCGGGCTTATTCCATTTTGCTCTTTGTTGCAAGCTGTGCAAATATTCAATATGCCACCGCTTCCAAAAATCTTGGGACATTTTCTGTAATAATTGCCAACGACTTAATCTGTTAATTTGAATAGTCGTGAAGTCCGGCGAGGGGATAGCCGTTAAGGGTTCCAAGGTTAAAAAATGTCCTGGAGTTAAAGCATTGAGATCTGAAGGATCTGAACTAAGGCTACAAAGAGGACGAGAATTTAACATAGCTTCTATCTGAACAAAAACTGTATATAATTCCTCATATGTCAAAATTTGCTCTCCCACTACTCTCATGAAATGGCCTTTGACAGATTTTACTGCCGCTTCCCATAAACCTCCCATATGAGGCGAAGCAGGGGGATTAAACGACCATGAAATGTATTCTGCCTCAGCAGCCGTTTGCATAAATTTTAAAAGTTCCCGATTGGCCCCAACGAAGTTAGAACCACAATCGCTATAAAGCTTGCTACATCGACCACGACGGGAAATGAATCTACGAAGGGCAGCCAAAAATGATTCAGAAGACAGATCAGATGTCAATTCAAGATGCACTGCCTTTGTCGCAAAGCAAACAAAAACACAAAGGTATGCTTTCTGAGATTTCGAACCGCGTCTTTTTGACATGGTTATATAAAATGGGCCTGCCATATCAACCCCAGAACAACTGAAAGGTTTAACCTGACTAATACGAGATACAGGAAGGTCTCCCATTGGTTGTTCCAGTGGTTTTGGATTAACTTTAAAACAAGATAAACACTTCGAGATGACACTACGAATAGCACGCTTAGGAGAAAGTATCCAAAATTGTTGACTAAGCAGAAATTGTAAGGACTGCAAACCAGGGTGAAAATACCTTTTATGATAATCCTCGATAATAAGATCTGTGAGTCTATGATTTCGGGGTAACAAAATAGGAAACCTTTGGTCAAACTTAAGATTAGAATAAGTTAACCTGCCGCCCACCCTAAAAATGCCATCCTTGTCAAGAAAGGGTGATAGTTTGCGAAATGTTTTTGACAGATATTTTCCACTTTTTAGACTATCAATTTCACTAGAAAATACAATTGTCTGAACAGATTTGACCAAATATAACAAAGCTTTGTGAAGCTCAAGATCAACTAAGCTATTTAAAGCCTTGCCTTTGGGATTTTGACAATTCCTTACAAAACGAAAAACATATGCAATTATACGTTTAATTTTTGTTAAAGATGAATAATTCTCAATAAGGGAGTTTGGAAATTCCTCACTTAAACCGACAACAAGTGTAACCTTTCTTTCTTCTTTCAAAACTAAAGAATCATCAATAATAGTAGATTGATTGGGCCAAGTATTTATATCAGACAAAAGCCAAGCAGGCCCCGCCCACCATAACGTGTGGTTAACTAATTCCAAGGGCATAAGTCCACGAGAGGCACAATCGGCAGGATTATCCTTGGAAGGGACATAATGCCACATTGAGGGCGATGTATTTTCCTGAATTTGACTGACTCTATTACTCACAAAACACTGCCATCTATGTGAAGAGGATTTTATCCAACTAAGAGTAACCATGGAGTCAGACCAGGCAAAAATTTCAAGAGGAATATCTTGGATTAGATCCGAAACATAACAAATCAATTTGGACAGCAAAACCGCGCCACATAATTCAAGCCTAGGCAAAGTGATTCTTTTAAGTGGTGCGACTTTTGATTTTGCAATTACTAAATGAGTACGAATTTCATTGGTGTGGCTAACCAAGCGAAGGTAGATAACAGCAGCGTATCCTTTTTCCGAAGCATCACAGAATCCATGGAGTTGAAATACTATATTGTTCTTGTCAAACATGAAACGGGGTATTGAAATTGAAGATAATTTAGGTAATTCGATTTTATATTTTAACCATTTGGTAAGAACTTGCTGAGGTGGAACTGCATCCCAACCAAGACCCAAAGTCCACAAGTACTGAATAAGATGCTTGGTAAAAAATATAACGGGACTTAAAAATCCTAGTGGATCATACACTCTTGCTAGTTCGGATAATATGTTTCTCTTCGTACAAGGTTTGTCAAGGGGGCCAACCTTATATGAAAAATAATCGAATGATGGATGCCACTGTAAACCTAAAATTTTAATAAAAGAATCTGGATCCGAATCAAATGAAATAGATTTTGTACGACAAAGAGATTCTGGAAGATTAGATAAAACTTGTGGGCTATTAGATGCCCATTTTCGAAGTTCAAAACCCCCACGCATACACAACTCTCTTAATTCATTTACAAGTAAAAGAGCTTCATCAACAGTATCGCAAGAAGTAATGACGTCATCAACAAAAATATCTGAGTTCAAGACTTTAGCAGCCAAAGGATACAACGAACCTTCATCACAAGCAAGTTGCTGAATAGTACGTAAAGCTAAAAATGGACTAGACGACACTCCAAATGTCACAGTTTGTAGAATATAATCACAAATGGGTTCATCAACGGAACTTCGCCAAAGAATTCGTTGATAATTACAATGATCTCTTTTGACCAATATCTGACGATACATTTGTCTAATGTCAGAGATTAAAACTATTTTACGCATACGAAAATTTAACAAAATAGTAACGATATCCTTTTGAAGTTTGGGTCCCGCTAACAAAGTATCATTTAATGACTCCCCACTGGCAGTTTTAGCCGAAGCATCAAAAACCACCCTCAATTTAGTTGTGGTACTTTCAGGTTTGAAAACCGCATGGTGAGGCAAATAGTAACACTTTTGTGTTAGACTCAACTCAGTTACCTTTGACATATGGCCACTTTGAATATAATCTATCATAATATCCGAATATGATTTATACATAGAAGGATTATTTACTAAACGACGTTCTAAGTTCAAATACCGGCGTAATGCTAAAGATCTCGAGTCCAAGAAAATCGGGTCAGGTCCTTTAAATGGCAAAGAAACACAATATCTACCACTTTTATCTCGTGAATGAGATTCAACAAAAATCATTTCACAACGGTCATCCTCTTCTGACAAAGCTTTTGTAGAGACCAATTCCTCAGTTTCCCAAAATTGTTTAACAATTGTTTCCAATGGGTCGAATAAAGTTGAACAAAGTGAAGTGAGAGGTTCTGAAGTTTCCGTATATTCTATATTGCCCATTAAAACCCACCCAAATATAGTTTCAAGAGCAAAGGGTTCCTTGTTAGACCCCCTAACACGCCCACCTTGTAGACATTTTGAAAATATGTCGGCACCTAAAAGCAAATCAATTTCGCCAGGGGAGTTAAAATTTGTATCAGCTAATTTCAAGTTTGAAATATGATCCAAACTATTCGGCTGAAAATAAAAGTTTGGAATAGGACCACAAATTTTTGGAATAACAAAACAGTCAACACTAAAAGTAGGGTTAGGTTGACCGGTAGGACGAATGTTGCAAGAAGTGGAACCAAGGACGGTAGTCGACATTCTACCCAAACCTTGAACAGAAACGTTCGACTTATTTAAAAATAAATTTAAACGTCGAAGACATTTTTCAGTGAGAAAATTTGCTTGGCTTGCACTATCTAAAAGAACTCTAATGTTGAATACGCAACCATTCGAAGTCACCAAGTCAACACGAGCAGTTGAAAGCAAAACAGTAGTACTGGGTTTGTTAGGGCTAGCAAAAATACTTAAAGCATTGATATTCGACGTATCATTGCGATAATTATCACCAAAATTATTATTACCCTGATTAGGAGGTTGTTGAGGGGGTGACTGTTCATTACGATTGAAGTGTAATAACGTGTGGTGTCTTTGCTTACATTTTCTACACGAATGTGTAGAAGTGCAATTCGAGAATAAATGCGACGACTTAAGACAATTTAAGCACAATTTATTTCGCTTTGCTATCAGAAAACGCTCATTTGGGGTTTTATTTAAAAACTGTGGGCAACGCGATAAAACATGATTTGAGTTACAAACTGAACAAACATTTGTTTCAACCAAAAGTGAAAATGGTGAGGTTTTTTGTTTAATTGGCCTCTTGGGTGAATTTACCGTAGTATGCGATGAAAGAGCAACCGAATCATAAGCGATACATTGTTGATGCACAAAATCTAGAAGTAATTTAAAAGTTGGCATTTTAATGCAACTGTTTTCTAATTCAAAACGTTTAACAGTTTCTGAATCTAATTTTTGAATTAACAAATTAAACAAAACAAAGTCCCATTGATCGGTAGGAAAATTGAGATTTGTCAAAGCTTGCAAATTTTCACAAAATGTATCAATCAAATTCCTAAGTAAATGAGCAGAATCAGAGTTAAGTTTTTCTAAACCGCACATCGTATTCCAGTAATGGGTAGCTAATAATCTTTCGTTTTGAAAACGATCAACTAAAGTTTTAAATGCAATTGGATAATTATTATCATTTATAGGTACTGAGCTAACAATGGCTAAAACTTTTTCAGACAAAGACGAGAGCAAATATTGAAATTTCTCACTATTAGTTAAATTTTGATTCTTATGAATTAGCGAGGTAAACAAATCATAAAATGTAGTCCAAGAACGAAAATCTCCATCAAATATTGGTAATTTAATTTTAGGTAATTTGACTGAAGGAGCCGAGTGGATTTGAGAAGTATCGGTAATCGGATTTTCTTGTATATCCTCAAATAAATTATGATAAATAGCTAAGCAACCATAATAGCAATTATCAGCTTCGATTCTTATCAAATCTTCCGCGGCCAAATCAGCTCCATCAGTAGAAGCTAGCAAATTAACAACAGTCAAATGTTGCTTTTCAAAAGATTTATACGCAGTATCAATACCGGTGTAACGCATTTTAAATGAAGTATGATAATCAGCATCCTGTTCTGCCATTTTTGCAACAGCCAGTATCTCTTTTAGGCGATTTGAAAAGATATCCCTAGAAGCTTTTGCTAATTTGATTTTATCAGCCATTTTGAAAAGTTAAATCAAATTAAAAAATCTAAAATATGTGTTGAAAACGATATTTATTTCAACCGATATTCGACTAAAGAGCCCAAAATATGATGAATTTGTATCAAACAGTTTTAATATAGATCTTAGTTTTTTTGAAGTTAAACGACGAATTGAAAACGTATTTTTATTGATTTATCGTAAAAATATCTAATTTTAATATTAACAATTGAACGCAATTTTACTGCACAACGGACGAGATGTTTGTATAGTAGGCCTAGTTCAACTGACCGGGTGACGCGCCGTACTAAAAAACTAGTGCTAAAATCAATAAATTCCCTTATCACCAAAGGTATTTATAGGAACACATGTATTTAAATAATAATAATTATTTTAATATTACACCCAAATTCAAAAGATGGTTTTTGTATACATTTACCAATATATCTGTATTAATAAATTAATGTTAGTACGAAAATTGCAAAGGGTATAAAAAAATGTTATTAGAAATGACGAAATACTACAAATGAACTGTAATTAAATCAACAATTAATCCGGCTCGAAGGACCAAAAAAATGTTATTTAACGAAAGAAAATAACGAAACGGCTAGTGGTCTAAATCGACTTACCATGACTTCCAGGCTGGTTCTGGCGATGGATTCGTAATTTAGAGCACAGTACCGATCGACACAAATGTATATGGTCACCGTTCGATAGGTGTCAAGCAAGTGGTTCCAGGTCCAAATCTTCGCCAACGGGCTGTAAGTTATCCGGACCTACTAGTGTGTTTTCGCGGACAAAATACCGCGAGATTTATCAACCTTTTGCAATTTTCAGTTAAAAACAAGAAAGCTATAATTAATAAAATTAATAACCCAAAAAAATATACAAAAAACGCGTTATTTTATCCATTTATATAATGTTATTTAACGAAAGAAAATAACAAAAAAATGTTATTTAACGAAAGAAAATAACGAAACGGCTAGTGGTCTAAATCGACTTACCATGACTTCCAGGCTGGTTCTGGCGATGGATTCGTAATTTAGAGCACAGTACCGATCGACACAAATGTATATGGTCACCGTTCGATAGGTGTCAAGCAAGTGGTTCCAGGTCCAAATCTTCGCCAACGGGCTGTAAGTTATCCGGACCTACTAGTGTGTTTTCGCGGACAAAATACCGCGAGATTTATCAACCTTTTGCAATTTTCAGTTAAAAACAAGAAAGCTATAATTAATAAAATTAATAACCCAAAAAAATATACAAAAAAAATAAAGTAAAAACGCGTGTACGGAACATTCCGCCCACCAAAATAAGAACTATTTTAAACTAGAAACTAAAAATTTGGCAGAGGACAAAGTTTTACAACTGGCCTCTGAAGTACGCCTTGCGCCGTTTTCACTGTACATACTCTACAAATTCCATCTCTGCCTTTGTGAAGTTGAATAATTCGGCCAAGATGCCACTGCAAAGGCGGAAAACAATCATTTTTGATTAAGACAAGAGTATCAAGTTTTACTGGTGATGCGGGCTTATTCCATTTTGCTCTTTGTTGCAAGCTGTGCAAATATTCAATATGCCACCGCTTCCAAAAATCTTGGGACATTTTTTGTAATAATTGCCAACGACTTAATCTGTTAATTTGAATAGTCGTGAAGTCCGGCGAGGGGATAGCCGTTAAGGGTTCCAAGGTTAAAAAATGTCCTGGAGTTAAAGCATTGAGATCTGAAGGATCTGAACTAAGGCTACAAAGAGGACGAGAATTTAACATAGCTTCTATCTGAACAAAAACTGTATATAATTCCTCATATGTCAAAATTTGCTCTCCCACTACTCTCATGAAATGGCCTTTGACAGATTTTACTGCCGCTTCCCATAAACCTCCCATATGAGGCGAAGCAGGGGGATTAAACGACCATGAAATGTATTCTGCCTCAGCAGCCGTTTGCATAAATTTTAAAAGTTCCCGATTGGCCCCAACGAAGTTAGAACCACAATCGCTATAAAGCTTGCTACATCGACCACGACGGGAAATGAATCTACGAAGGGCAGCCAAAAATGATTCAGAAGACAGATCAGATGTCAATTCAAGATGCACTGCCTTTGTCGCAAAGCAAACAAAAACACAAAGGTATGCTTTCTGAGATTTCGAACCGCGTCTTTTTGACATGGTTATATAAAATGGGCCTGCCATATCAACCCCAGAACAACTGAAAGGTTTAACCTGACTAATACGAGATACAGGAAGGTCTCCCATTGGTTGTTCCAGTGGTTTTGGATTAACTTTAAAACAAGATAAACACTTCGAGATGACACTACGAATAGCACGCTTAGGAGAAAGTATCCAAAATTGTTGACTAAGCAGAAATTGTAAGGACTGCAAACCAGGGTGAAAATACCTTTTATGATAATCCTCGATAATAAGATCTGTGAGTCTATGATTTCGGGGTAACAAAATAGGAAACCTTTGGTCAAACTTAAGATTAGAATAAGTTAACCTGCCGCCCACCCTAAAAATGCCATCCTTGTCAAGAAAGGGTGATAGTTTGCGAAATGTTTTTGACAGATATTTTCCACTTTTTAGACTATCAATTTCACTAGAAAATACAATTGTCTGAACAGATTTGACCAAATATAACAAAGCTTTGTGAAGCTCAAGATCAACTAAGCTATTTAAAGCCTTGCCTTTGGGATTTTGACAATTCCTTACAAAACGAAAAACATATGCAATTATACGTTTAATTTTTGTTAAAGATGAATAATTCTCAATAAGGGAGTTTGGAAATTCCTCACTTAAACCGACAACAAGTGTAACCTTTCTTTCTTCTTTCAAAACTAAAGAATCATCAATAATAGTAGATTGATTGGGCCAAGTATTTATATCAGACAAAAGCCAAGCAGGCCCCGCCCACCATAACGTGTGGTTAACTAATTCCAAGGGCATAAGTCCACGAGAGGCACAATCGGCAGGATTATCCTTGGAAGGGACATAATGCCACATTGAGGGCGATGTATTTTCCTGAATTTGACTGACTCTATTACTCACAAAACACTGCCATCTATGTGAAGAGGATTTTATCCAACTAAGAGTAACCATGGAGTCAGACCAGGCAAAAATTTCAAGAGGAATATCTTGGATTAGATCCGAAACATAACAAATCAATTTGGACAGCAAAACCGCGCCACATAATTCAAGTCTAGGCAAAGTCATTCTTTTAAGTGGTGCGACTTTTGATTTTGCAATTACTAAATGAGTACGAATTTCATTGGTGTGGCTAACCAAGCGAAGGTAGATAACAGCAGCGTATCCTTTTTCCGAAGCATCACAGAATCCATGGAGTTGAAATACTATATTGTTCTTGTCAAACATGAAACGGGGTATTGAAATTGAAGATAATTTAGGTAATTCGATTTTATATTTTAACCATTTGGTAAGAACTTGCTGAGGTGGAACTGCATCCCAACCAAGACCCAAAGTCCACAAGTACTGAATAAGATGCTTGGTAAAAAATATAACGGGACTTAAAAATCCTAGTGGATCATACACTCTTGCTAGTTCGGATAATATGTTTCTCTTCGTACAAGGTTTGTCAAGGGGGTCAACCTTATATGAAAAATAATCTAATGATGGATGCCACTGTAAACCTAAAATTTTAATAAAAGAATCTGGATCCGAATCAAATGAAATAGATTTTGTACGACAAAGAGATTCTGGAAGATTAGATAAAACTTGTGGGCTATTAGATGCCCATTTTCGAAGTTCAAAACCCCCACGCATACACAACTCTCTTAATTCATTTACAAGTAAAAGAGCTTCATCAACAGTATCGCAAGAAGTAATGACGTCATCAACAAAAATATCTGAGTTCAAGACTTTAGCAGCCAAAGGATACAACGAACCTTCATCACAAGCAAGTTGCTGAATAGTACGTAAAGCTAAAAATGGACTAGACGACACTCCAAATGTCACAGTTTGTAGAATATAATCACAAATGGGTTCATCAACGGAACTTCGCCAAAGAATTCGTTGATAATTACAATGATCTCTTTTGACCAATATCTGACGATACATTTGTCTAATGTCAGAGATTAAAACTATTTTACGCATACGAAAATTTAACAAAATAGTAACGATATCCTTTTGAAGTTTGGGTCCCGCTAACAAAGTATCATTTAATGACTCCCCACTGGCAGTTTTAGCCGAAGCATCAAAAACCACCCTCAATTTAGTTGTGGTACTTTCAGGTTTGAAAACCGCATGGTGAGGCAAATAGTAACACTTTTGTGTTAGACTCAACTCAGTTACCTTTGACATATGGCCACTTTGAATATAATCTATCATAATATCCGAATATGATTTATACATAGAAGGATTATTTACTAAACGACGTTCTAAGTTCAAATACCGGCGTAATGCTAAAGATCTCGAGTCCAAGAAAATCGGGTCAGGTCCTTTAAATGGCAAAGAAACACAATATCTACCACTTTTATCTCGTGAATGAGATTCAACAAAAATCATTTCACAACGGTCATCCTCTTCTGACAAAGCTTTTGTAGAGACCAATTCCTCAGTTTCCCAAAATTGTTTAACAATTGTTTCCAATGGGTCGAATAAAGTTGAACAAAGTGAAGTGAGAGGTTCTGAAGTTTCCGTATATTCTATATTGCCCATTAAAACCCACCCAAATATAGTTTCAAGAGCAAAGGGTTCCTTGTTAGACCCCCTAACACGCCCACCTTGTAGACATTTTGAAAATATGTCGGCACCTAAAAGCAAATCAATTTCGCCAGGGGAGTTAAAATTTGTATCAGCTAATTTCAAGTTTGAAATATGATCCAAACTATTCGGCTGAAAATAAAAGTTTGGAATAGGACCACAAATTTTTGGAATAACAAAACAGTCAACACTAAAAGTAGGGTTAGGTTGACCGGTAGGACGAATGTTGCAAGAAGTGGAACCAAGGACGGTAGTCGACATTCTACCCAAACCTTGAACAGAAACGTTCGACTTATTTAAAAATAAATTTAAACGTCGAAGACATTTTTCAGTGAGAAAATTTGCTTGGCTTGCACTATCTAAAAGAACTCTAATGTTGAATACGCAACCATTCGAAGTCACCAAGTCAACACGAGCAGTTGAAAGCAAAACAGTAGTACTGGGTTTGTTAGGGCTAGCAAAAATACTTAAAGCATTGATATTCGACGTATCATTGCGATAATTATCACCAAAATTATTATTACCCTGATTAGGAGGTTGTTGAGGGGGTGACTGTTCATTACGATTGAAGTGTAATAACGTGTGGTGTCTTTGCTTACATTTTCTACACGAATGTGTAGAAGTGCAATTCGAGAATAAATGCGACGACTTAAGACAATTTAAGCACAATTTATTTCGCTTTGCTATCAGAAAACGCTCATTTGGGGTTTTATTTAAAAACTGTGGGCAACGCGATAAAACATGATTTGAGTTACAAACTGAACAAACATTTGTTTCAACCAAAAGTGAAAATGGTGAGGTTTTTTGTTTAATTGGCCTCTTGGGTGAATTTACCGTAGTATGCGATGAAAGAGCAACCGAATCATAAGCGATACATTGTTGATGCACAAAATCTAGAAGTAATTTAAAAGTTGGCATTTTAATGCAACTGTTTTCTAATTCAAAACGTTTAACAGTTTCTGAATCTAATTTTTGAATTAACAAATTAAACAAAACAAAGTCCCATTGATCGGTAGGAAAATTGAGATTTGTCAAAGCTTGCAAATTTTCACAAAATGTATCAATCAAATTCCTAAGTAAATGAGCAGAATCAGAGTTAAGTTTTTCTAAAACGCACATCGTATTCCAGTAATGGGTAGCTAATAATCTTTCGTTTTGAAAACGATCAACTAAAGTTTTAAATGCAATTGGATAATTATTATCATTTATAGGTACTGAGCTAACAATGGCTAAAACTTTTTCAGACAAAGACGAGAGCAAATATTGAAATTTCTCACTATTAGTTAAATTTTGATTCTTATGAATTAGCGAGGTAAACAAATCATAAAATGTAGTCCAAGAACGAAAATCTCCATCAAATATTGGTAATTTAATTTTAGGTAATTTGACTGAAGGAGCCGAGTGGATTTGAGAAGTATCGGTAATCGGATTTTCTTGTATATCCTCAAATAAATTATGATAAATAGCTAAGCAACCATAATAGCAATTATCAGCTTCGATTCTTATCAAATCTTCCGCGGCCAAATCAGCTCCATCAGTAGAAGCTAGCAAATTAACAACAGTCAAATGTTGCTTTTCAAAAGATTTATACGCAGTATCAATACCGGTGTAACGCATTTTAAATGAAGTATGATAATCAGCATCCTGTTCTGCCATTTTTGCAACAGCCAGTATCTCTTTTAGGCGATTTGAAAAGATATCCCTAGAAGCTTTTGCTAATTTGATTTTATCAGCCATTTTGAAAAGTTAAATCAAATTAAAAAATCTAAAATATGTGTTGAAAACGATATTTATTTCAACCGATATTCGACTAAAGAGCCCAAAATATGATGAATTTGTATCAAACAGTTTTAATATAGATCTTAGTTTTTTTGAAGTTAAACGACGAATTGAAAACGTATTTTTATTGATTTATCGTAAAAATATCTAATTTTAATATTAACAATTGAACGCAATTTTACTGCACAACGGACGAGATGTTTGTATAGTAGGCCTAGTTCAACTGACCAGGTGACGCGCCGTACTAAAAAACTAGTGCTAAAATCAATAAATTCCCTTATCACCAAAGGTATTTATAGGAACACATGTATTTAAATAATAATAATTATTTTAATATTACACCCAAATTCAAAAGATGGTTTTTGTATACATTTACCAATATATCTGTATTAATAAATTAATGTTAGTACGAAAATTGCAAAGGGTATAAAAAAATGTTATTAGAAATGACGAAATACTACAAATGAACTGTAATTAAATCAACAATTAATCCGGCAACGGAGGATCAAAAAATTCGCTAATTCATAAGAATCAAAATTTAACTAATAGTGAGAAATTTCAATATTTGCTCTCGTCTTTGTCTGAAAAAGTTTTAGCCATTGTTAGCTCAGTACCTATAAATGATAATAATTATCCAATTGCATTTAAAACTTTAGTTGATCGTTTTCAAAACGAAAGATTATTAGCTACCCATTACTGGAATACGATGTGCGGTTTAGAAAAACTTAACTCTGATTCTGCTCATTTACTTAGGAATTTGATTGATACATTTTGTGAAAATTTGCAAGCTTTGACAAATCTCAATTTTCCTACCGATCAATGGGACTTTGTTTTGTTTAATTTGTTAATTCAAAAATTAGATTCAGAAACTGTTAAACGTTTTGAATTAGAAAACAGTTGCATTAAAATGCCAACTTTTAAATTACTTCTAGATTTTGTGCATCAACAATGTATCGCTTATGATTCGGTTGCTCTTTCATCGCATACTACGGTAAATTCACCCAAGAGGCCAATTAAACAAAAAACCTCACCATTTTCACTTTTGGTTGAAACAAATGTTTGTTCAGTTTGTAACTCAAATCATGTTTTATCGCGTTGCCCACAGTTTTTAAATAAAACCCCAAATGAGCGTTTTCTGATAGCAAAGCGAAATAAATTGTGCTTAAATTGTCTTAAGTCGTCGCATTTATTCTCGAATTGCACTTCTACACATTCGTGTAGAAAATGTAAGCAAAGACACCACACGTTATTACACTTCAATCGTAATGAACAGTCACCCCCTCAACAACCTCCTAATCAGGGTAATAATAATTTTGGTGATAATTATCGCAATGATACGTCGAATATCAATGCTTTAAGTATTTTTGCTAGCCCTAACAAACCCAGTACTACTGTTTTGCTTTCAACTGCTCGTGTTGACTTGGTGACTTCGAATGGTTGCGTATTCAACATTAGAGTTCTTTTAGATAGTGCAAGCCAAGCAAATTTTCTCACTGAAAAATGTCTTCGACGTTTAAATTTATTTTTAAATAAGTCGAACGTTTCTGTTCAAGGTTTGGGTAGAATGTCGACTACCGTCCTTGGTTCCACTTCTTGCAACATTCGTCCTACCGGTCAACCTAACCCTACTTTTAGTGTTGACTGTTTTGTTATTCCAAAAATTTGTGGTCCTATTCCAAACTTTTATTTTCAGCCGAATAGTTTGGATCATATTTCAAACTTGAAATTAGCTGATACAAATTTTAACTCCCCTGGCGAAATTGATTTGCTTTTAGGTGCCGACATATTTTCAAAATGTCTACAAGGTGGGCGTGTTAGGGGGTCTAACAAGGAACCCTTTGCTCTTGAAACTATATTTGGGTGGGTTTTAATGGGCAATATAGAATATACGGAAACTTCAGAACCTCTCACTTCACTTTGTTCAACTTTATTCGACCCATTGGAAACAATTGTTAAACAATTTTGGGAAACTGAGGAATTGGTCTCTACAAAAGCTTTGTCAGAAGAGGATGACCGTTGTGAAATGATTTTTGTTGAATCTCATTCACGAGATAAAAGTGGTAGATATTGTGTTTCTTTGCCATTTAAAGGACCTGACCCGATTTTCTTGGACTCGAGATCTTTAGCATTACGCCGGTATTTGAACTTAGAACGTCGTTTAGTAAATAATCCTTCTATGTATAAATCATATTCGGATATTATGATAGATTATATTCAAAGTGGCCATATGTCAAAGGTAACTGAGTTGAGTCTAACACAAAAGTGTTACTATTTGCCTCACCATGCGGTTTTCAAACCTGAAAGTACCACAACTAAATTGAGGGTGGTTTTTGATGCTTCGGCTAAAACTGCCAGTGGGGAGTCATTAAATGATACTTTGTTAGCGGGACCCAAACTTCAAAAGGATATCGTTACTATTTTGTTAAATTTTCGTATGCGTAAAATAGTTTTAATCTCTGACATTAGACAAATGTATCGTCAGATATTGGTCAAAAGAGATCATTGTAATTATCAACGAATTCTTTGGCGAAGTTCCGTTGATGAACCCATTTGTGATTATATTCTACAAACTGTGACATTTGGAGTGTCGTCTAGTCCATTTTTAGCTTTACGTACTATTCAGCAACTTGCTTGTGATGAAGGTTCGTTGTATCCTTTGGCTGCTAAAGTCTTGAACTCAGATATTTTTGTTGATGACGTCATTACTTCTTGCGATACTGTTGATGAAGCTCTTTTACTTGTAAATGAATTAAGAGAGTTGTGTATGCGTGGGGGTTTTGAACTTCGAAAATGGGCATCTAATAGCCCACAAGTTTTATCTAATCTTCCAGAATCTCTTTGTCGTACAAAATCTATTTCATTTGATTCGGATCCAGATTCTTTTATTAAAATTTTAGGTTTACAGTGGCATCCATCATTAGATTATTTTTCATATATATTGAACTTGACAAACCTTGTACGAAGAGAAACATATTATCCGAACTAGCAAGAGTGTATGATCCACTAGGATTTTTAAGTCCCGTTATATTTTTTACCAAGCATCTTATTCAGTACTTGTGGACTTTGGGTCTTGGTTGGGATGCAGTTCCACCTCAGCAAGTTCTTACCAAGTGGTTAAAATATAAAATCGAATTACCTAAATTATCTTCAATTTCAATACCCCGTTTCATGTTTGACAAGAACAATATAGTATTTCAACTCCATGGATTCTGTGATGCTTCGGAAAAAGGATACGCTGCTGTTATCTACCTTCGCTTGGTTAGCCACACCAATGAAATTCGTACTCATTTAGTAATTGCAAAATCAAAAGTCGCACCACTTAAAAGAATGACTTTGCCTAGACTTGAATTATGTGGCGCGGTTTTGCTGTCCAAATTGATTTGTTATGTTTCGGATCTAATCCAAGATATTCCTCTTGAAATTTTTGCCTGGTCTGACTCCATGGTTACTCTTAGTTGGATAAAATCCTCTTCACATAGATGGCAGTGTTTTGTGAGTAATAGAGTCAGTCAAATTCAGGAAAATACATCGCCCTCAATGTGGCATTATGTCCCTTCCAAGGATAATCCTGCCGATTGTGCCTCTCGTGGACTTATGCCCTTGGAATTAGTTAACCACACGTTATGGTGGGCGGGGCCTGCTTGGCTTTTGTCTGATATAAATACTTGGCCCAATCAATCTACTATTATTGATGATTCTTTAGTTTTGAAAGAAGAAAGAAAGGTTACACTTGTTGTCGGTTTAAGTGAGGAATTTCCAAACTCCCTTATTGAGAATTATTCATCTTTAACAAAAATTAAACGTATAATTGCATATGTTTTTCGTTTTGTAAGGAATTGTCAAAATCCCAAAGGCAAGGCTTTAAATAGCTTAGTTGATCTTGAGCTTCACAAAGCTTTGTTATATTTGGTCAAATCTGTTCAGACAATTGTATTTTCTAGTGAAATTGATAGTCTAAAAAGTGGAAAATATCTGTCAAAAACATTTCGCAAACTATCACCCTTTCTTGACAAGGATGGCATTTTTAGGGTGGGCGGCAGGTTAACTTATTCTAATCTTAAGTTTGACCAAAGGTTTCCTATTTTGTTACCCCGAAATCATAGACTCACAGATCTTATTATCGAGGATTATCATAAAAGGTATTTTCACCCTGGTTTGCAGTCCTTACAATTTCTGCTTAGTCAACAATTTTGGATACTTTCTCCTAAGCGTGCTATTCGTAGTGTCATCTCGAAGTGTTTATCTTGTTTTAAAGTTAATCCAAAACCACTGGAACAACCAATGGGAGACCTTCCTGTATCTCGTATTAGTCAGGTTAAACCTTTCAGTTGTTCTGGGGTTGATATGGCAGGCCCATTTTATATAACCATGTCAAAAAGACGCGGTTCGAAATCTCAGAAAGCATACCTTTGTGTTTTTGTTTGCTTTGCGACAAAGGCAGTGCATCTTGAATTGACATCTGATCTGTCTTCTGAATCATTTTTGGCTGCCCTTCGTAGATTCATTTCCCGTCGTGGTCGATGTAGCAAGCTTTATAGCGATTGTGGTTCTAACTTCGTTGGGGCCAATCGGGAACTTTTAAAATTTATGCAAACGGCTGCTGAGGCAGAATACATTTCATGGTCGTTTAATCCCCCTGCTTCGCCTCATATGGGAGGTTTATGGGAAGCGGCAGTAAAATCTGTCAAAGGCCATTTCATGAGAGTAGTGGGAGAGCAAATTTTGACATATGAGGAATTATATACAGTTTTTGTTCAGATAGAAGCTATGTTAAATTCTCGTCCTCTTTGTAGCCTTAGTTCAGATCCTTCAGATCTCAATGCTTTAACTCCAGGACATTTTTTAACCTTGGAACCCTTAACGGCTATCCCCTCGCCGGACTTCACGACTATTCAAATTAACAGATTAAGTCGTTGGCAATTATTACAAAAAATGTCCCAAGATTTTTGGAAGCGGTGGCATATTGAATATTTGCACAGCTTGCAACAAAGAGCAAAATGGAATAAGCCCGCATCACCAGTAAAACTTGATACTCTTGTCTTAATCAAAAATGATTGTTTTCCGCCTTTGCAGTGGCATCTTGGCCGAATTATTCAACTTCACAAAGGCAGAGATGGAATTTGTAGAGTATGTACAGTGAAAACGGCGCAAGGCGTACTTCAGAGGCCAGTTGTAAAACTTTGTCCTCTGCCAAATTTTTAGTTTCTAGTTTAAAATAGTTCTTATTTTGGTGGGCGGAATGTTCCGTACACGCGTTTTTACTTTATTTTTTTTGTATATTTTTTTGGGTTATTAATTTTATTAATTATAGCTTTCTTGTTTTTAACTGAAAATTGCAAAAGGTTGATAAATCTCGCGGTATTTTGTCCGCGAAAACACACTAGTAGGTCCGGATAACTTACAGCCCGTTGGCGAAGATTTGGACCTGGAACCACTTGCTTGACACCTATCGAACGGTGACCATATACATTTGTGTCGATCGGTACTGTGCTCTAAATTACGAATCCATCGCCAGAACCAGCCTGGAAGTCATGGTAAGTCGATTTAGACCACTAGCCGTTTCGTTATTTTCTTTCGTTAAATAACATTTTTTAAAAATGCCATCCTTTGGCTGCTAAAGTCTTGAACTCAGATATTTTTGTTGATGACGTCATTACTTCTTGCGATACTGTTGATGAAGCTCTTTTACTTGTAAATGAATTAAGAGAGTTGTGTATGCGTGGGGGTTTTGAACTTCGAAAATGGGCATCTAATAGCCCACAAGTTTTATCTAATCTTCCAGAATCTCTTTGTCGTACAAAATCTATTTCATTTGATTCGGATCCAGATTCTTTTATTAAAATTTTAGGTTTACAGTGGCATCCATCATTAGATTATTTTTCATATAAGGTTGACCCCCTTGAAAAACCTTGTACGAAGAGAAACATATTATCCGAACTAGCAAGAGTGTATGATCCACTAGGATTTTTAAGTCCCGTTATATTTTTTACCAAGCATCTTATTCAGTACTTGTGGACTTTGGGTCTTGGTTGGGATGCAGTTCCACCTCAGCAAGTTCTTACCAAATGGTTAAAATATAAAATCGAATTACCTAAATTATCTTCAATTTCAATACCCCGTTTCATGTTTGACAAGAACAATATAGTATTTCAACTCCATGGATTCTGTGATGCTTCGGAAAAAGGATACGCTGCTGTTATCTACCTTCGCTTGGTTAGCCACACCAATGAAATTCGTACTCATTTAGTAATTGCAAAATCAAAAGTCGCACCACTTAAAAGAATCACTTTGCCTAGACTTGAATTATGTGGCGCGGTTTTGCTGTCCAAATTGATTTGTTATGTTTCGGATCTAATCCAAGATATTCCTCTTGAAATTTTTGCCTGGTCTGACTCCATGGTTACTCTTAGTTGGATAAAATCCTCTTCACATAGATGGCAGTGTTTTGTGAGTAATAGAGTCAGTCAAATTCAGGAAAAGACATCGCCCTCAATGTGGCATTATGTCCCTTCCAAGGATAATCCTGCCGATTGTGCCTCTCGTGGACTTATGCCCTTGGAATTAGTTAACCACACGTTATGGTGGGCGGGGCCTGCTTGGCTTTTGTCTGATATAAATACTTGGCCCAATCAATCTACTATTATTGATGATTCTTTAGTTTTGAAAGAAGAAAGAAAGGTTACACTTGTTGTCGGTTTAAGTGAGGAATTTCCAAACTCCCTTATTGAGAATTATTCATCTTTAACAAAAATTAAACGTATAATTGCATATGTTTTTCGTTTTGTAAGGAATTGTCAAAATCCCAAAGGCAAGGCTTTAAATAGCTTAGTTGATCTTGAGCTTCACAAAGCTTTGTTATATTTGGTCAAATCTGTTCAGACAATTGTATTTTCTAGTGAAATTGATAGTCTAAAAAGTGGAAAATATCTGTCAAAAACATTTCGCAAACTATCACCCTTTCTTGACAAGGATGGCATTTTTAGGGTGGGCGGCAGGTTAACTTATTCTAATCTTAAGTTTGACCAAAGGTTTCCTATTTTGTTACCCCGAAATCATAGACTCACAGATCTTATTATCGAGGATTATCATAAAAGGTATTTTCACCCTGGTTTGCAGTCCTTACAATTTCTGCTTAGTCAACAATTTTGGATACTTTCTCCTAAGCGTGCTATTCGTAGTATCATCTCGAAGTGTTTATCTTGTTTTAAAGTTAATCCAAAACCACTGGAACAACCAATGGGAGACCTTCCTGTATCTCGTATTAGTCAGGTTAAACCTTTCAGTTGTTCTGGGGTTGATATGGCAGGCCCATTTTATATAACCATGTCAAAAAGACGCGGTTCGAAATCTCAGAAAGCATACCTTTGTGTTTTTGTTTGCTTTGCGACAAAGGCAGTGCATCTTGAATTGACATCTGATCTGTCTTCTGAATCATTTTTGGCTGCCCTTCGTAGATTCATTTCCCGTCGTGGTCGATGTAGCAAGCTTTATAGCGATTGTGGTTCTAACTTCGTTGGGGCCAATCGGGAACTTTTAAAATTTATGCAAACGGCTGCTGAGGCAGAATACATTTCATGGTCGTTTAATCCCCCTGCTTCGCCTCATATGGGAGGTTTATGGGAAGCGGCAGTAAAATCTGTCAAAGGCCATTTCATGAGAGTAGTGGGAGAGCAAATTTTGACATATGAGGAATTATATACAGTTTTTGTTCAGATAGAAGCTATGTTAAATTCTCGTCCTCTTTGTAGCCTTAGTTCAGATCCTTCAGATCTCAATGCTTTAACTCCAGGACATTTTTTAACCTTGGAACCCTTAACGGCTATCCCCTCGCCGGACTTCACGACTATTCAAATTAACAGATTAAGTCGTTGGCAATTATTACAAAAAATGTCCCAAGATTTTTGGAAGCGGTGGCATATTGAATATTTGCACAGCTTGCAACAAAGAGCAAAATGGAATAAGCCCGCATCACCAGTAAAACTTGATACTCTTGTCTTAATCAAAAATGATTGTTTTCCGCCTTTGCAGTGGCATCTTGGCCGAATTATTCAACTTCACAAAGGCAGAGATGGAATTTGTAGAGTATGTACAGTGAAAACGGCGCAAGGCGTACTTCAGAGGCCAGTTGTAAAACTTTGTCCTCTGCCAAATTTTTAGTTTCTAGTTTAAAATAGTTCTTATTTTGGTGGGCGGAATGTTCCGTACACGCGTTGTTTGATACATTTGTATAATTATATAATGTTATTTAACGAAAGAAAATAACGAAACGGCTAGTGGTCTAAATCGACTTACCATGACTTCCAGGCTGGTTCTGGCGATGGATTCGTAATTTAGAGCACAGTACCGATCGACACAAATGTATTTTTTAAATCACTATAACCACTTTTTGACCAAACTTTGCCGCTATTATTTGTTGCAAATAAAATATGTGGCGAACAAAATAATTTACTTAATGTTAAACTACCAGTGAGCCAGCCGTACTTTTCATACCAAGTGTTATGAAAGCCCCGATTTGGTCTTCCTACCCCACCTATAGCAAAAAGACGTTTACTTAAATCTGGAACAGGTCGCTTTACCTCTTTAACTAAGTATAATTTATCTTCATACGAGTGACTTGAAAAGTTCTACTTTTTTATTAAAAAAATTACAAGATCACAAGCATTGCGAATATTTACATTTACCTGGGGAAATTGTAACGCTGCGCTAGGCCCCGCTCAATCCATGTTTCTATAATGTGTAACTGGAAAATTTAAATCCGAAAGTCCAGACACCGCTATGGAAACTGAAAATCATTGACCACTCCACTGTTTACACTTTACTTAGTGAATAGCTAATATAAATATGCAATCCACATTAATAAATTAAAATTAAGAGAACACTCAAAATAATCTTTTTATGCGCTAACCCTACTTAAAGCTTAACTCGGCTGGATTAGTACGCGCCACAAGGAAGCGCGAGGCATGCCTCTAACAATAACTCTTCTAAAGAAGAAATGAGATGGACTCACAGAACCCGTTTGATGACGATGCGCGTTAGGATTGGAGTAAGGTAAAAGGCAGGGCCGTATTTTATAGATTTCTCATGACGCAAAATTATGCTGCAAAATGCTTATGGATGCAAATAGTAAAAATGTAAAATTGAGATTAAAGAAGTGAATAGAAGTAATATAAATGATACAATCAAATGACACGTATAATTTTCCAAATTTATTGGTAAGGCACTGCCTCACCTACCTCATGGGACAAGCCGTCTCTGATTGATTTATCAACAAAATAGCATATTTTTATAAAGTCTATGGATACTACACGCTATTATTTAAGAGTCTTGATAAGATTTATGTAAATAGGAATTGAATAACTATACCGACCTTTTTCATTAGTTAATTTTGAGTGTGTGTGTGGAAATATTTTATAGCTATCCATTTTACAAGAATGTATGTCACTATCTGAATTAATCACTTTTCTTTCGTCGACTGTCGCAATATAAACAGACCCATTGCATGTCCACACGGAGTTTTAAAAGATTACCTTGCTTTTTAAACAGTAATAACTTTTCGTACACTAAGAGTTCCGATATTAAAAACTGAACATATTGGTTACATGGCGCTGAAGAGTTGATAGTTCTTGCTTTGTGTGATATTTCGGTGGCTAAATTGCTGAGAGAGGTATTCATCGAATCCCGAAAGGCGTTTAATTTGGATATAAATTCCGAATTCTGCTTAGGCACTACTGAATTAATGACTAATTGAGATGTCTTGAATTTAGCAAAATCCTTGCGCAGCATGTTAAGGCCTTCATTCAGGTCCGATGACAGTTTGTCTACATGTGCACTAATATATTTAACATTAAGTGACTTTCCTGGCATATTTGTGAATTATTTCACTAACACTATAGACTTGGCAGACTATTGAAAATTATTGAAATTTTTGTGCAAACTACTGAAATGTATTAAATTTATAGGAGCTCTCGGATACAACGTCTTATTCAGACTAAAGCGCCGTCTACCCCAGTATATTATGCAGTTGACGCTTTTGTAATATGGCCTCTTGGTTCAGAAAATCTCTTCGTGTTTCTTGAACATCTTAATCAACAACACCCTAATATGAAATTGAATCAAAAGGCACCATTCCTTTTCTAAATGTTCTTGTACGAAGAAAAGGTGATATTTCGTTAGGACGTCCTGTATGTAGAAAACCAACACCTACGAATAGATACCTAAATGCTAATTCACATCATTATCCGGCACATAAGCAATCAGTTATTAATTTTTTGGTTATACATTATATCCTGCAAAATGGACAAATATTATTCGTATCCCAAAAATTAAATAAATTTGACATGTTTTGCCGATTTTCGATATATATCCTCAGTTTTATTTTAAATATGTATAACAATAAAAAAATTAAGTATCTGCGCCAATGACTTTCACTATTATTCAATGTTAAAAACATTTATCCCAACTATTTCTGTTCTCAATTGGCGTTCGCAAAACATTGTTTTTTTTTACGTTTTTATACCCCTTAAAATATTAAAAATCTAAGCCCATAACACCCAAAATCTAATTCCTTGAGACACTGACCTAGTTTATTTTTCGTGCAAATTTGAAACGAATCAGTTTGGTCGTTCTCAAGTTATTGTTGGCCCAAATTTTGTTTACATACACACATCCGTACACATATTTTTTTCCAAAATATGTTTTTCGTAACCTAAAAACACTAAAATGCCCAGAAAATCAAACTTATATTTTTCGAATATTCCACTAATGTACAAATTTTCCCGTAAGACTGGTGGTGTTTTCGAAAAATTATAGCGGAAATACCACGTCGTCTATGAAACATGGTGTTTCCACTTACCTGTTAGGTGTGGTTACATACCTAACCAAAAAATGAAATCTTGACAATATGAAACCTGCTTTTGAAAGACGCTAGAGTCCCTAGAAACTGATTTTTTTTAAGTTTCTTTCAAAAATTTTTGAAAAGTTGTCAATAAGAATAATCGCTTTAGGCTAGTTCAAGAAGAGGAAATTGATGAAAATATAATTGGAAGCGAACCAAGAAACACCGTTAAATGCAAGTTTGTGTTCAATTTGTTGCAAAATTCAAATTTCTGAACTTGAAATAGGTATGTATTTAATATTCAGTTAATAAAGCTTAGTTTCCCTGTATTTGATTCGTGGAATATTCCTCCTAAATACCATTCGTGCTTAAAAATTAACCAGATAATTTTCCACTCATGCGTGTTTTCTCTACAAATTTATAAGAAAACACGCATTCGTGAAAAATTATCGGAAATTTTTAAGGACTCGTGGTATTATCCCCGAAAATTTTTGCGATTACAATCCTGTTTATACTATTACCCCTTTATAACATAATATATACTTTATTACTACTTACCCGTCCAGTAAAATCCGTATTAAGTACTATTGGACCCCGTATGTATGGGCTTTAATGAGCCATGACAATTATCTACCTGTCTGGTATATATAGTATAAAAACTATATATGGAGATTTCCGGGAATATGAGGATTTCCAGGAATATGGGTATTCCCTGGTCTAGGGGATCCGAGGGATATGGGATAGGGGGATTCCCCAGGAATGTGCTGATTCCCCGGAAATAGGAGTTCTTGAGGGAAGAAGCGCATGACGTAACGGAATACCTACTCGCAAGCAAAAAGGATACAGTAACCATTAAGCAGTATAGAAAAAGTTCGAAGGACTTCTGGACAACCAAATAAACAAACCTCATCAGTAGCCGTTGGATCTCCACCGTCACGTGCTGTAGCCAATATTTTCATGGAAGCTTTTGAGGAAAAAGCCTTAGAGTGGTCTCCATTAAAGCCAAAATCGAGGTTCAGAGATGTAGACGACGCTCTTGTAATATGGCCTCCTGGTCCAGAAAGTCTCCTCGTGTTTCTTGGTTATCTTAATCAACAACATCCTAATATAATATAAGATTTACAATGGAAATTGAATCAGAAGGCACGATTTTTTTTCTAGATGTTCTTGTACGAAGGAAAGGGGATGGTTCCCTAGGGCGCTCTATTTATCTAAACTATTTGGTTATTTGTGGGAATATTTTTTAAACTATTGACGCAATGATGGCGAACTTGCCTGGACCTAACGGGGGCTCCGAACCACGGTCTGCGATCAGACTTGCAACAAAAACTTCCCCTATCTGTCCCTCGAGATACCGATCTCATTCGGTCTCTAAACCATGTGAATGGGATGGTGTATGATGATTAATATAAATTTTATAGTTGCGTGATTTACGGATTTTTACTTCTAAATTTCAGAGCACGAGTTAACAAAATATGTCGCCCAGCCGAATCCTAACCAGCCTCTCCAGGTAATTACACATCGATGTCGAACGCTTTACTCGGCTACCGTTCCTTATAACAATTTTAAATATATAAAAGATAGTACCTGTGGATTTGCCTTTACAATAAATAATTTATTGGCTAGAAAAAAATTTCTAGTACCAAATAACCGTAATATTTTTGTTGGATTAAATGACTGTTTAAAACTTTAAAGCATTATATTTACTAATATAAACTGTTCAATGAAGTTATGTTGGCTAAAATTACTTTTACTTCCCTCGTAAAATGGAAGTATTGTAATCGTAAAAAATCTTCCTCCCAGGTTTTTACAGATCTTCACGTTTTAGGGTCCCCAAAAACATGTTTCCTCACATTCGTCGATCGGTCTATGTGTTCGCGGTATAACTAAAAAAACCTCTTACACGATTAATTTCAAAATTTGTAAACAAATTAGGGGTCATATGAGAATGATCTGGTAACATTTTGGTAAAAATCTAATATGGCGGAACAAAATGGCGGCCTAATGAAAACACACAAATTAAGTATTACCACAGCAAAATTAGCTACGCTACAGTAGCCTGATCGCCTGCATTTAAAACGAGCCTCGAAAGGAAGCCCGTTACGAGAAGCGGCTTACTGTTCGCCGGGTCAGTCATAGATGGAGCTCTAAACCGTTCATTTTGCGTAAGAAGTATTTCTAGTTGCCTTGCGCCTAGAATGCCCAGCCATTCGATGTTGCCGAATATTGCAATAAGTTTTGAGACATGGGGTATGGAATTTTGTTTTTGCGTACGGGTTTTTGGTTATAAATGCACCCCACTATTAACTTTCTTTCGTAAAAATGTAGAGACATTTTTAACGCAAATTTTGCTTAAGTTCAAACTATAAACAATTAAAAATCAGCTGTCCACTTTTTCCATTTACACGGTTAAAAATAGAGAAAAACACAAGTTGCAAGTTACATAAAGCATAGGTTGTAGGCTCAGATGTAGTTAATGCAAAAACGGGACTGATGTCACAAAGGGAGAGGGGACGACAAAAATATTTCTTAATTATATTCTGTAATTCTTGAGGAAAAAGAAAATCCAACGGAAAATTTAACTATATTTTCTGTGACTTGGTGTCAAGATCACGTACCATTAGAGTTGTTTTCATCAAGGTTTGTTTTAAATTGTCAAGACCTAAACCAAGACGCAAATGTTTAAGAGCAAATTTTATTGATTATTGTTTTAGTTTTAATTGTATACTTTAGTTTAGTAGGTAGGTATTTATCTTCGAACCAAAAAAAACTAAAATAAACAAGACTTCGTAGACTATAAAAAAAATTTGTCCACGAATTTAGAGGGATACGAGGAGGTTTTGAAAACTATTTTTCGATCAAAAGTCATTCTTGATAAAAGTTTCTATTTCTCAAAGAAAGTCGGTGTAGGAAAAGATTATTGAACTCTTTATTCGGCGTTCTAACACTCCAAAATTAAGAAGTTAAAAAAATAAAATGACACTTTAATGACAGTTGCCTCAAACCATAGGAACGCACCTACGACATACGTTCATAAGAGAAAAAGAAAACTTCAGCCCACTACGACCATAACAATTAGTTATTAAACACCCGATATTTTATAGCTGTATATTGAAAAACTATCAAAATTTGTTACAGAAATAGTGCTGAAAATATGGTTGAAATAGCCTTTTTGAAAGCAAATCTCTTCGCTTTAATCGTGATAATGTTTTATTGCTATAGTTACGGGTTTTTTAGGTTTTTAAGTTTTTGGTTGGTTTGTTTTTTATTTTTATTGGTCCATTTACAGAATTTAAAGAGATTCATATTTACCATTTTGAAGATTAAAAATCGTCTGTGTTCGTAACAAATATCGTTTGGGCTGCCCAAACAAGAGTAGTTTTGTGCAATTATGTAGTTTTTTATTTTTGTAGCCAAAAATTCTTGTTCTTTATATTTATCAAACTATTTTTTAAATATGCGCATCGACTTTTCAACCATATGTTCAGTAGCCATATTTGGTACGGTCAAAAATATATTTACATGGGCTCCATAATTTTTATTTAGAATTAATATTTGTTCTGGGTCGTTCAGAGGTTCCGTTTCATTTGTCAATACTTGTAAATATTTTTGGCATTTAAATTTAATTTGGGTAGAACGGACCAAATAACCAGCGTAGTAAGATGTTGCGCCGTCTTCAAGTGATAGCTTATGAGAAGCCCAATTTTCTGGACTTTCTATTGAAATATCTTGTATGTCGACATCAGAGTTGCCAATACTTCTGCTGTCAGTGTTCGCTATAGTTTTTGAAGAGTTTAAGGACTTATTTTCTGGAAAATTAAAGGGCATTGAAAATTGACTTAATTCGGGATCGTTTTCACAGTTAGCCGCTTTTGAAGGTTGTAAAATAGTTGATATAGTTTGAATCCGAAAAGATAATCTGAATGCCTTTGCTGTTGGATTTAAACTCTCACCTCCTCTTTGCCGAATAACAGAAAAAAAGTTTTCTAAAAAGTCTTGATTGAATTTGTTAGTAAGGAAAAAAGGATTACAATTTTTTTTGGAGTCAAAGAGACTCAAAATTGCATTAATCGACTGTACCAAACCTTCAAAACAGGGCGGTCGGCTTTCTTTAAGCCTATCCAGACGAATTTATTTTTCAGGGTCTTCCATTTCACGATGCCTAATTGGACTATTAGTTACCTTAATACGAGATTCGAAAATTTGTTTTCCTTTTTGTAAAGTTTCTAACACCAGCGTATTTTTATCGCTGATACCACAATTAAAAGAATTTTTAACAAATAAACGTCTACTATTCAACGAATCAAATAAATTGTTTAAGTCCGAGATTAAATCCGCTGTTTCAGAAGCTGC
Source organism: Kuschelorhynchus macadamiae (assembly GCA_030620095.1). Classification (NCBI taxonomy): domain Eukaryota; kingdom Metazoa; phylum Arthropoda; class Insecta; order Coleoptera; family Curculionidae; genus Kuschelorhynchus; species Kuschelorhynchus macadamiae. The sequence continues at coordinate 90,873 of JAUTXW010003013.1, forward strand.
TTGAATCAATTGTCCAATAGCAATACACGACCTTATTGCCGCTGCCATAGAATTAGAGAACAACTGAAGTGCCAGGAAAAAAGACATTTTTTCAAAGGTTGTTAGGGTTTAGATGTTTTTCCGTTATTTTGGGACCCTTGTCGCCGCAAAAAAATGTACCCACTAGGCGATTTATAATAAAATGAAGTCGCAGATTCCTTTTCACTTTTGTACCAAACTCGTCTTTTTCCACGAAATTGCATTAACACAAAAGTTTTTGCCACAGAACTTAGGATAGACAGAAAAGGTAAAATATTTAATAGTTGGCGCCTTAAATTTATTCATGTTAGTTTTTAAGCGTTTAATTCTAAGAGTGTAATTTTTAATTTTTTTTTATTTGGAGTGTAATTTTCTTTTTCATTTGAACTTTCCGTGGCGTCATTTTTGGATTTTCGGGTAAATTACTTAATGCTGACAAAAAATATGTATCTGCAATTTGATGGGAAAATAGTTGTTTTGAGCAAATTTCTGATGATCGTCTGCCGTATGTTTTTTGGGGAGTGAGTACTTTCAGGCCTTCTGTATTGTCGGCATTATAAAGTTGAGGAACTGCGTCCTTTTTCAAACAAAATTTTTTTTCACCCCTAAAGTCACTTTCTAAAAAGTGGTTTCCGTATATATATTTTTGTTTGATTATATCCTCTGGTAAGTCGGTTAACTGTGCATTTCCTAACAAAAAAAATATATAATTAACTTCCTAAAATATTACATAATTGCCAATTTCTACGGTTCGTTGTTGCAAGCATGCACAGAAGCTTATAATAGCATGCAATAATCGTTTAAATAATTTAATACAAGTGACAAATGAAATCTCATTGCACTCAGAACGTGTTTTTTTGCCGTATTAAATAAAAATATACCAGGTGTTCCATTTGAAATAAGAAAGTTAGGGTAAAGTTCGGTCAAACCGAAAGTGACAGATAGCAATTAAAAATGTCAAAAAATCGTATCCAATCCATCCAATCCAATATACCAATGTACCCAATTTCATTTGTTTTTCTTGAAAAAGAAAAAAGTTATACAGCGATCTCTTTATCTATGGACACTCGGTATACTCGCTATTTTTATTAATAGGTAGTAACATAAAACATTTTAGTGTTTTTTGAAATTTTAGCCACCTATAATATAGTGGCATAGATTTGATCAAGATCCTATTCGATACTTTCATTTAATATGAAGTTTTTTTGCGATTTTTAATTATCCCAATATGCCAACAATTAACTACGACTTGTAACATAAATGTTTCCTTTTAAATATAAGAAAATTTTATTCAGTCTGCATAATATTATATTACATTTTCGAATACATTAAAAATTGTTAGCCACATTTTGCAGGTAGGACCTGCCCGTGCGGTTAATGAAGAAATCTAATGAAAATTAGCTCTGACGGTCTGTATAATAATTTAATCAACACATTTGCCTAGAACTGTACAATTTTTCAAAATTTGCTAGTTTTAAATAAAAAAAAAACTCGAAAACCGTCGATCACGGTCGATCCAAGTCGATTTTTCCGAGACTAAAAGGTGATACCTATTTAACCCAAATCGATTGTGTTTTCATGGACGCCATTATACCCAGGTATCGGTGGATTCTACTGTACGAATATTTATAAGTAACTGTATAGGCATAATTTATTTGAGCAGCTTCACACATGACCCAAATTATTGCATATTATATTATTTTTATATGCTACAATGAAAGTTTTTTATACTAAATTTGGACATGTGTGTATATACCTACTAGCATCAAAACTGCTTATTCTTTTTATTAAGTAGGTATCTATGCGTCTTATTTATTTTACAAATTATCTTACGCATGCTGCCTACTAGAAAAATTAAAAGCCACAACTACTACTACCTGCATAAACCTACCACAATCGAGTACCCATTTTCTACACAATTGGGGATTTTTAAATGGGAATCTAAACATTCTAACCCCATGGTCTCTTCGAATTTTTATACAATTAAAATATTTACAAGTATTCCCAGCCATTATTTACTGCGTTACTGAAAAATCTATATTTAATTTATCGATATTTTCTGTTCTCCGGCACACCGTCTATCAACCACTCCTGAGTGAATAGTGATAAATTTAAAATCTAAATACGCGTGCCGGTCGAAGGCCCGGCAACAATCGGCAACATCGAAATTCGCGGAACATAAAAATCTAGTTTCAGAGCGACAGGGAACAAGTGCTTAGCTGGGATGGTGGGAAATTTAAAATATTATGATTTGTGTACACGGGCGACATCTCTTAACGCATTTTTAAACCATATTCGCCGTTTCATTCCCATCAGGCTTTTGTAGCGTAGCTAATTTTTCTGTTGTACTACGTAAAAATGAACTATTAAAATGTTAATCTTCGCGTTTTAGGGTCTCTAGATGCCAAAAAAATGTTTTCTTAATTTGGTTGGTATCTCTGTAGGTCTGTCGGTGTGTCTGTATTTCTTAAATTAAAGTCGGTTTTACATGGCCTAAATATTTCCTAAGTATTATGTGAAGTATTGTTCTTGGTAAGACCTAAAAAATAGAATTTAGTAAAGATTTAAGATTTGATTCACGTAAGATTAAGTTCAGGGGTTTCCTGGTATTATGAACCATAACTTAAAATTTATTTGAATAGATTTTATTAAAGTGTCGAACTCTAAAAATAGATAACGAACGTATTTAGTGAATTTTAAGCTCTACCTACCTATTTGTAAAAATAAACAAAGTTCATATAAAAAACCTTAAAGTCTTAAAATTCCACGTAACTAGGGTTGCCAAGTTTTGATCGGCGTTTGGCGGGATTTGCTTCAAAAAAAAGCGGGACATTAAAGAAAATAGGGGGAGATTTTTCTTCATTAAATAATAAAAAAAAAAGTATTTAAATGATTTTTCTTTAAATGACCGTCTGGTTACCGAGACCTTCCAACACTATTTTTTGTATTGATTTATTGCGTATTTTTTCTATAAAACCAATGTTTGTCTTCAATAACATTTCTGGACGATGTGGTGAATGCGCCACATATCCTTAGAATTCACCTGGAAACTGACCGCGTCATCTAACGGAAAAGGCCGAACAAGGTCTTCCGGGCCAGCTAGTATCTTATAATATATTGCTTGATTTCATTATTTGCGGTGGAGAGGGCCTTTTATCCACTTCTAAATGCGCCACATTTTGATGAGCTGTAACTTTTTTGTTTTTAAAGATATCAAAATGAAACAAAAATCATTTTTCACAGTTATCTAGAAAGTTTTTTTCTGTTAAAAATAAAACAAAACACTAACGTTTTTTCAAGATATTAACCTAACTTATATTTTTAAATGGAAAGCCCTATATAGCGTCGGATATTTTCATTCTACATGAAATTTCAAGTATATTTTATAAAGCATACCCTATACCTATCTTCAACTGTTTGCGAGAAAATGGCGTCAAAACATGCGACAAAGACACATTTTGATCATCTGTAACTTTTCTATTTTAGGATATCGAAATGAAACAAAAATCATTTTGCATAGATATTTAGGAAGTTTTTTCTTTTTTAAAAATAAAACAAAAGACTAAGGATTAACAAAGTCACAATCATTTAAAAACACTTTTACAAACATTAAATTATCCCAAAAATGGCTCTACGTGTTTGCCATTTTTCTCAACACATTCTTCGAACACTCTAATAGTATGATTTGTTGCATTCACTAACATTTCCGGATTTTCTTTTAACTGATTTCTTGTATTTATAATTCTTCGTCTCAGCTGTTCAGCATTATCGCATGGTGTTTTATATATTATATTCTTAATGGGCCTCCAAAAGAAAAAGGCCATTACAGTCAAGTCCGGACTGTTTGGGGGCCAATCAATTGTTCCTCCCTGTCCAATCCAGCCATTTGGATATTCCAAATTAAGATAGTTTACTTGAATTACGCTATGGGAAGGAGCACCATCTTGTTGCCACATTATCCTAGCTGAAATGTTCACCGGTAAATTATCATTTTGTAACAAATGCAAATAATATTCATTAGTCAATTTTTGATCGATAAATATGGGACCTAATATTTTTCCGTCTATCACACCACTCCAAATGTTAATTGACTGGTCCTTGACTTTTTATTTCTTGGATTATATGAGGATTATATGTAGACCAGCACCAGTGTCGGGTGTTTTGACGATCGCAACTATGTTTGGTTGTAAAAGAACTTTCATTAGATCAAGAAATGTATTTTAAAAAATTAAGATTTTGTCGACATCTATCTAGGAAGTCCTGACAAAATAGAACTCTTATATGGCACTACTGGTCGGTAAGTTTCTGGGTTTTCCGAGATTTTAGGGTTTATATTTGTTTTTTTCAAAATTTGTTTAACTGAACTGCGGGGGACCACAGTTCAAGAGAACATTTATTAAGTGATGTTGATGAATATGCTTCATAGAACCCGAGTATGTTGGTTTCCGTTTCTTCATCTAAAACTCTACGAGGTCTAGGGCTTTTTACATCAAACACGCTTCCTCTTTCTTGCATAATTGTAATAATCTTGCAAATATTTGTTTTGAAGGGATTCGACGCTCTGAACAACGTCTAGCATAATCTCTTCGCGCTGCAATTGGCCTTTTTTGGTTACCTAAGTATATGACAAGCTTACCACTCCTTTCTCGATTACTAAATGTATCATTTTTAGAATAGTAAATAATTACAACCGAAAATCATATACGACTAAAAATGTAATGTGTCAACATATTTTGAAAGGGATATATCAAAATGTAAACAATTTTGTTTTATCATGACACAAATCCTTTAAACGACGATAATAAATAAAATGATAAAATATCGTTTATTTGTTGCATGTTTTGATGCCATTTTTTCGCATAAAGTTGAAGATGAGATAGGTAGGCTTTATAAAATATACTTGAAATTTCATGTAGAATCAAAATATTCGAAAATATATAAGGCTTTCCATTTAAAAAGATACAAGTTAGTATCAAGGTTAATATCTTGAAAAAAATGTTAGTATTTTGTTCTATTTCTAAAACAGAGAAAAACTTGCTAAATAACTGAAAAATGATTTTTGTTTCATTTTGATAACTTCAAAAACAAAAAAGTTACAGCTCATTAAAATGAAATCAAAGATAAAAATACACCTGGTACCTATATAAATAAAAAAACGAATCTAAAATTTAAAAAATATGTTTATTTATCAGTATCTGGAATTTGCGTCGCAATGAAGTATGCAAGTAAATTGCTCCGGATTCTCTAAAGATATCTACGCGTACTTTAAAAACGGAAAACCGACTGAAATTTTAACAATTTTTAATTGGTTTTAGTTCCTTTTTGCATAATGATAGATGTTTTGAAATGTACTCTAAATTTATTGCAATAAAATATATTTTTTATTTACATTAAAAAGCGGGACATGTTGCGTCCCGCTCAAACACAGAGCGGCACACGGGACAAATAGGCACTAAAGCGGGACACTTGGCAACCCTATACGTAATGTTTAAACAATAACGAAACGGCCAAAATAAATATTTATTTGCATATTCTTTTTTTATGAAGCTTTTGCTCATATCAAGTTAAAGTTTTCTCAATTTTTTTTATAGACGAATAATACCAAAGTATATATTATTACATATTTTCTGTTAGGTAATTAGGCACACTTTGTATCAATAGTCGCGGCATACCTACAAAACTACTTACCCGATTGACGAATTTTGGCTGAGATTTAGGGGTCATACGTGGATGACCTGGTAACATTTTGGTCAAAATTTAATAATGAAATCCAATTTACCTGAAATTTTGCACAGAAGTCAAGTATTATATAGGAATAAACTGGTAATATTTTGGCACGAATCCAAGATGGCAAAACAAATTGGCGGCCTAATAAGATATTTGAAAAATCAGCCTGAAAAACTGTATATTAGATTGATTCCAAATTTTGTGCAAGAATTAACTGTGGTATAGAGATAAGTGGTAAAAAACCAACGTAAAATCTTTTTTATTTAAATGACTTTACATTCTGCACAAAAATTAAACGTGACATAGGGACATACTGGTAAAGTTTTGGTTGGTACGAATCCAATATGGTGGAACAAAATGGCGCCCAATTTTTTTTTAAAAAGGCAGTATATGTGTGTTGCTCAAAGGGCCATGTGAATAAAGTTGTAGCAAGTGCTTTTGCTTAAGTTTTTTGAGAAAGATTTATGTACAACACAAATATCAGAAAGAGTTACCATTATAGTAATAGCATTTGCTACCTTTTATTCATCTGGGCCAATGTCTATATGCGGAACTAACGAATTTTTTTTAAAACATACTAGCCCAAAAATGATTAAACTTTAAGTTACTAGATGATAAGTAATTATTTTGAAATTTGAGATATAATCAAAAAGACCCTACAAAAACAGTAATATTAAAGTTGGTTTTAAGTTCTTTTTACGTTCCAAAAACAATGCTCTTATAATTATTTTACAGATTATTTTATGCTGCTTTGACTTTTTTTAAGAAAGAAGTTATGTTATTAAATACATTTTTAAAACACATTGTGTGTTTGGGATTTAACTTAACAAAAAAGTAGTGAATGCCCCAAATAATAATATATGACTAGGAGATTATCCTGTCTCTCTTTGTCCTCCTCTGGAATTCTCCAAAGATGGCAACCCTATATAAATCTTTTTTGTGACATTTGTGACGTAGAAAATGAAAGTGTAAAATACACTGCAGAATATTGATGTAAGCCGAATGAGCAGTGGATAACAATCGCGTAAAGACCCTTTAAGTTTAAACACCCTGTATGGCTTATTTTTGATTATTAATTATCTATACTATCAGTTTGTGACAATGTCGCAAATGCAACAAAAAACGATATTAGTTTCATGTACATCGGTTTTTATTTTGTATATCGTCGGCCTCATATGAAAATTGCGTAAGTCCACTTTTTACTAAAATCTGGATTTTAATGCCATCTTGTTAGGCAGGTCGAACTTCATAAACCAACATTAAATTTTAGCTATTACTTACTAGATAGCGCCAGAAAATACCGAAATGAATGTTGCCTAAATCCGACGTTATCTGTCACAACGTGAATTTTGCGTAAGTCCGCGCATTCAATACTTAATAATCGTGATTAAATAGCTTGTGTTCGCAATTCTTGCTTTCAATTATTTAAAAATAAGTTGCTTGGTGATACAATTGTCGTTATTAGCTGTCAAACAGTCAAGGTAAGTAAGTTTAGTCAAAAAATATTCCATACAAATGTTTGATTTTAAACAGTAGTTAAAAATTATTAGCTATAGGACTTAGGCACTTTTCTTTTTTAATGTGAAATGGAGTTACGCAACTTTCAGATTAGGCGAGTTTTATTTATTTTACTTATTACATTATAATTATTAATTACGTTTGTAAACAAATTGAGTAAATGACACTTGTCACATGATTTTTGATTTAACCGCAAATCTATTTGCCACGTAATAAATAAACTCGCCTATAATGTATGCAAAACACTATTATCCAGTAGCTGGCGTTAGTCTCACTAGCACGTCAGCATTGGCATGGTAGTGGTGTCATGGAAGTGTTTACACGGGGTCAGATTGCACCCGCTACTGGATAAGTATAAAACAGCCTTAAATTTTTTTTCAGAATGGATAAAACTTCAAGAAGTTATAGAATACTAAACAATGTGGTGAAGTTTAAAAGTGAGGATGAAGATGGTGCTTCTTCGATGCAAGCTAAAAACAAGCCTAAGATTCCTGTTGTTAATCAACCACTTCGAAAACCCGAACCAAAAGTTGCCGTTTTAAGTGACGTTATAATTTTTTCCAACTAAGAAAATGTATCCGACGCCACCGCAATGGAAAATCTAAAAGAGGAATGTATCCAGGCTCAGAAAATTCTAAATGTTTCAACAAAAGATTTGCAAGAAAATATCGATCCCTGTTTAACCGGTCATGAGGATTTCGTCGAGAAAATCATGGGGCTGGATAACACCAATGGTTTGGATGCTTTTATAGACCTAGATACTATGTCAGGTTTTAGTGATGTCTCTAAAAACATTAATGCAAGTGAAATAGAAGTTTCAACATTTGAGAATTATACTGCTGAGGAAAAAGAAGATTATGGATTAAATGAAGATGAAATCTTAATGAAAAGAGAGAGCAGCTCAGAGGAGGAATAAGAAAATGGTGCCTTAGATGATGAGAATACCAAACGCAAAAGAAAGAAAAATAGATTGAGTGACAGTCAAGACTGGGAATATAACGCTAACAAGAAAAAGAGGCAAGAAGGGGCCTCGTATATGGGAAGGAAGGATAACAAGTTTGTTGTGCGTAAGAACGAGAGAAAACTAAAAATAGGGTGTTCGTGTAAAGGAAGGAAAGTCAAGAAAAAACACGTTTAAATGTTATAACATAGGAGAAGAAGAAAGACAAAAGATATTTAAAAAATTCTGGGGTTTCACATGGGAAGAAAAGAAAATATTTGTCAGTGGAAGAGCGATTGTCTCAAGTGTCAAAAGGGCCAGAAACCAAAAATCTAAAGGGGAGAGCCGCAGAAAATGCTCTTGTTCTTTTTTTTTGGATAACAAAAAGGATAGGGTAAGAGTATGCAAAACGATGTTTTGCAACACGCTTGGTGTGTCCATGAGAACCATCACTTTCTGGTTAAATAAAAGTCTTTGTTCACTTGAAACCCAAAAATCTAATGCAAAAATTAATGGTAACAATATTGAAAAAGAAAAACATTTAAGAAATAATGAGAAACACAAATCAGTTAGAGATTTTTTTGCCAATTTGCCAAACCTAGAATCTCATTATTGCCGGAAGTCCTCTTCTAAACTTTACCTAGAGCCCCGCTGGAAAAACAAAACGGAACTCTACGATTTTTACAAAAATGATTGGTTAACAGATAGAAATATTGAACCAGCTGGATTAACCTTTTTTAAATATATTTTTGAAGAATCAAATTTGGCTCTTTTTAGTACCAAAAAAGACGAATGTGACATCTGTGTTGGACACCCGACAGGAAATGTTTCAGACCTAATTTATCAAGAACACAGAATAAAGAAAGATGAGGCGCGAAATGAAAAAGAAAAAGACAAGGAGTCATTGAATGAAATTTTCACCATGGATCTTCAATCCGTTTTATTGTGCCCACAGTCAAAGGTGTCTGCACTTTATTACAAAACTAAATTAATTCTTCATAATTTCACTTTTTTTAATCTTCATACAAAGGATGGCTACTCTTTCCTCTGGCACGAGGGAGAAGGAGAGTTAAAGGCAAACTGTTTTGCCTCGATTATTTGTACATTTTTATCTTCCAAGGTCTTACCAACCATGGATCCCAACAATAAACTAATTATTCTGTACAGTGACGGTTGTGGTGCACAGAATCGCAATTCCATTTTGTCGAATGCCCTTTTAAATTTTTCAATTGAAAATAATGTTTGCATTATTCAAAAATATTTAGAAAAGGGGCATACGCAAATGGAATGCGTTTCTATGCATTCCACAATTGAAAGGAAGCTTTCAGGAAGGGTAATAAATGTACCAGCCGACTACGTTAATTTATTAAAAACTGCGAGAAAGAACCCAAGACCTTATGAGGTAGAATATTTAAACCACGCTTATTTTAAGGATTTTTCCAAAACCAACTTTTTCAATTCAATTCGTCCTGGACGCAAAACTGGTGACCCAACTGTGCAAGATATTAGAGCGTTAAAATACAATTCAGACGGTTCCATAGAATATAAGATAAGGCATTCTAATGAGTTTCAAATACTTCCCGTCACATTCAATAGGAAATGCTCAATTGTCCCCGTGGAACAACTGCCAAGACTTTACCAAGGTAAATTAAAAATTAAACGTGAAAAGTTTGAACACCTCCAATCCTTAAAAAGTACAATGGAGCCAGATTACCATCCTTTTTATGATAGTCTTGAACATGAATAAGCTTTCTTTTTGTAGCTAATGTTTTATTTAGAATTATTTTTTAGTATAGTGTATAGTGTTTTGCTCTTTTGTAAGTAGCTGGTTGGTTGCGTTTTTAAATGAAATTTGCGTATGTCCAAAAAGGTAACGAGTTTTCATGGGATATTTACCTAAGTCCGTTAAATTATCCAAACTATAGAAAAACATTTCCTTTAACATTTCTCAATTTATTTTTCACAAAAGAAAAACATAATTAGAAAAGAAAAATGCAGAATTATTATTATTCTTAGATAAAAACTGTTTTTTTCGCGTACTGTAAAATTTACATTTTGGTACTTAGGCAATTTTCATATGAGGCCGACGATATACTGTAATATTTGTATTTCTCCCAGAAGCTGATTAGTTACTTCAAATTGTTAACCTACATAATTTAAAATGAAATAAATTAGCATAATACTTAGCTATTTCCGAAAAAAATTATCATCTACGCATTTTTTCTATTAGCTATTATTGAATTTTATATTTGGCAGATCGTAAGTACTTACAGGGCTTCCGAACTTAAATCACCACAGTTCGGTAAAACGGACTTCAACAAATCAGTACAAGGAAGCACTATAATAGTTAAAAAGTTTACTTGATCTTCAGGTACTTGTGCAGATTTCTCTCTATCCATCAAGGATAACGGGGTTAAACCCATTGCTTTTTCTTTATCACCTTGATTGTAGAATTCCTCTAAAATTATAAAAGCTACATTATGAAAACTACTATTTTTAATATATATTTTTTTATATTATGGCCTCTTAAATTTATTTGTTTATATAGAATTAAGCAAACTAAAAAATTATACGCATACAAATAGTGCATTTACAATGGATAATAAATCAGAAATCCCCAAAACCTTTTCTTAAGGAGCCCACAAAGGGTTTTGCTTAAAAAATGTTTAGCTAAGTGGGTTTATAAGGCATACGTAGTGCCGTTATGAATATTGAGTGATCATGATGTCAAATCAACTGCTACGTAACGCTCGCAGAGAAGTTGGAAAAACTTTGAAAACACAACTAATTTACTGAAGCTTAGACATCCCCTCTATATTCATATATTTAGCAATGTTTAATATATGCATTAATAGCCCCGGAAAATTGTAACTACATGTAATAAGCATTTTTTTCATAAGTATATATAAAAAAAACTGACTTCGCGAATTGTTTAAATGCATGTTAATTAAATATATTTTTTGAAAACCATTCAAAAAAGTAGTTAGGGAAAATATATAAAAGTAATCATAGATGATGGTATTAACGCCCTCAATCCTCCGGAGCGATGGCCCACGTTTGTGATGCTTTTTTGTACACAAAAAAATCTGTCTAACCCAATTTTACGACACTAATAAATCCTGCCTAATCTAACTGTGTTTCCCAAATAAATCTTGTTTAACCCAGTTATGTAACATATTTAAACCTAAAAAATATTCATGTAACTACCAAATTAGCCCCTTTGAAATTCCCCGTAAACCAAAAACGCTCCCCTCCCAGCTGCTCTGAACCAACCCCCGTGATACCATTTTTGAGTACACCTCGTCGATGTAATATTTATAAATTATAATTGTTCTTTAACTCAGCTAGACCCTTCATTATTATAAAACCAAGTATTCACTCTCCGTCATTGATTTACATCCACCTAAACAATTTTCTAAAAATCTGCACTGCATTATTTCATTCTGCGTATTCAAAGGTAAATACACACAATACAATAATTTCAAAAATGATAAAAAGGTATAATAGCTGTGAGCATCAATATTCATCCGTACATTTATTAAGCGCAAAATAGAGGACCCTCGCCGTCCGAATCATACCCCTAGCCGAGGCGCTTCCACACCGGCTGGACCATGACTCCCGCTGAGACGCTCCGACCCTTGAGCAATTAAACTGAATAACTTATTAGGGAAGAAAGGGGTTGAATTGTCATCGCTTACGAAGCATATAAAAGGTCTTTAATTACCTTACATTACAAAAACCTTATATTACAAAATCTCGAGTTATAACTACATCCAAGATAAAATTTATATTTTTGAGTCCATGGCCTAGTCTTCAGTTTTATTATTTTATACTTAGAGTACTTTTTACAACGCGCTAGCCAACATATCTATATTTCAATTTTGAGCGTGTTTTTACTTAATTTTGTATGCATCATATATTGATAAAATCTCGTGTTATACTTGTATCCACGATCAAATTTATATTTTCGAGTCCATTACCTAGCTCATCAGTCTTATTATTTTATACTTAGTATACTTTTTACAAATATCTTTCATACACCTTCAAATTCACAATTTTGTTATAGAACATCTAGAGTCATAAAAATTGACTTGTTTGAATAACAAACTTTAAACCGATGGATTTCTGGTAACTTTGGACATCATACTGCGGTAAAAATAAACGTGGTAAAAATGTGGTGCTGAAATAGACGAGAAATAATACAACTAGTTTATGAATTACAGTCATCGGAAGATTTTATAATATTAAGATAAAGCAGCTGAATATATGACAAGTATTGCTAACTGTAAGTTGAATAATAGGCTTTAAACTTATGGATTTGTGTTGTCTTCTAGCATCAGACTGCGGAAAAAATAAACTTGGTGAAAAGATGGTGCAGAAATAGGCGAGAAACAGTTTACAGTTATCGTCGAATTTTGTAGGTGAATATTGAAATAAAGCAGCTGGATGTACGATAAATACTATCGATAGTATTATCATACGATTTATTTATTAACGCTGATAATCCCTCACGTGACGACTAGTAAACAGAGAATTTCATCGAAATTCCTGGAATCTTTTTTAATTATTTTTCATAATATCGGGGTAACTTTATCCGGCAGAATATGAAGTAGCTCTATATTTTGATACAGTGATATGACCTGTTAATATTCAAATTCTGTTGTAATTGATTTTGCTAAATGAGTTCTTTAGGTGTTAGGCTTTAAAAATATCACGCAAAATTAGTCCCCTATTTTAAATTTCATTTGTTACTCATTTATTTGCTTACTGTGTATACGACGTTCTTCAGGAAAGCAATTTGGAATTATCGAATTATTATTAATTAGAAAAAAAGAAGTAAATATTTCATCAGCATTGTGATCTTATTCAAAACACATTCCAGTTTTTAATGGCGACAGATTTAATAAATGTATGTATGTTATATTTAGATTTAAAATTACTACAATAAAAAGACGAAGTTTTTGTAACGACAGGACTACATAAACAAATATCATGCTGTATGTAGTGATCATATAGACTACAATTTAATTCTGCTGCAATGCTGCATTCACATTAGTAAACATATTATCTATAACCCATTTATGATTACCTTGAATTCTGGTGAAGTCTTTTATACATTGAGAATATCCATAGGCAGATAATAAATGCAATTATGATTTTGATTCTGTTCATAAGGAAGTCACTGGAAAATACTTTATTATAAGTATAAAATGTTTAATGTTAACAAGCCGAGCGAAACATTTGATCGAAAGAGAAATAATGTTAGTCGTAGTATTATGGGGTTCACCCGGGATTGGGTTTAGACTCACATCCGATGGGTCATATGATATTCAGGGAAATATTTTGACTAACCCTTACTATTTATTATAGTAGGTTATAGTATTAAAGAAGTACACGCATTACATATGCAGGTTGTAGAAATATTAAATGATCATGTTGTAATAAATTTTGAAAAAGAGTTTCTAAAATGGGTAGAGAAGTAGATAGAAATGCTCAAAGATTTACCATGCCTACATTTAAAAGTTGGGGCATTCCTAAGGCAAAACTGATTGTTTTAAACTTGAAATTTGAATGTAAAGCAACTTTGAACAAAGAGCTTCATTTTAATGATAGCCGTAGGTTGTAATTCAATGGTTCAAAGTTGAGTCGTTAGGTAAAATAGACAATTGGTGAATAAGACTCATCAGGAAAATGTAGATTTATGTACGCGTGAGCTTATATGAATGTTTCTATAGGTGGCTGAGGTGCGAGAAAAGAATACACTCGTATTCATAATTGAGCACCCGGCGAGACGCCACTATATCTCTTCGCCGGCGGGCCGAGGCTTGGCGAAGCACTGAAGTGTGCATTTTGTCTGGCGCGTCGCTAGATGACGAAGAAAAAAACTGTTTGTAGTTATGTAGTTCAGCTACCGCTATTTTTTAGAGGGTTGTTTTATCTTCTAAAGGTACCCTAAAAACAATATATCAAATATCACAAATTTAATGTGTTTCACCGTTTTTTTAACTATTACCGTTTGAAAATAAATACATATTTTCATTTTTTGAAGGATGTTTCATATCGCTAGGGCCACCCTGAACTCTGGGAAAAATTTGTCTGTATATAAAAAAAATCAAAGAAATTTGACGTATTTCGTCTTTTTTCGAAATATTAGTATTGGCTTTTTTTAAATATATGTATTCAACAAAAATAATGATTCGAACACCTTCTTAATGTCAAAAAATATACCACATAAACAAAAATAAAAAAATGTGCCTGTTCCGCCGTAAAAAAATACACATTTATTCTTGTTTTTAGGGAATTCTCTAGACTCTAATAGTAAATAAAGAAAACCATTGCTTTTATATTCAAAAGTTTAAAAACAAATTTGACTGTTTCATTGTTTTTTAAAAAAGCTGCGCGTTATTGAAATAAAAATATTTTCGTTTTTGGGGAGCAGATACATCCCAGTCTGTGACCAGTTGTGCCAAAATTGTATTTTATAGTCGAACGTCCTCTGAATAACGCATGATTGTTATGGTCGTATTTGTATTTGCAAACAACTCCTCGGATACCAGCGCAGCGACCAAATCATATATGATGGAACTGTCGGAGAAGTGCTTAAAAATTAAATTAAATTTAAAATCATTACGATTTCTTGCTATTAAACGCAGAAATGGATGAAGGTGACGACAAAAATGTGTTAGAAGCCGTACTAATGTCTAAAATCTATATTAGGTAGGAAAACCCTGTGTATATATATATATATATATATATATATATATATATATATATATATATATATAATATATAATATATAATATATTTATCTGTATTTGGACGCCGATACAGATTTAGCAAAATTTTTTATATATCCGTAACTATTAACCCTTTATTAACGTTAAAATGTTTAATGCTCGAGAGAGCTCTAGAGAATCGATAAATTATCGACTAGAGAAGACCATTCTATCGTCTAGTCTCTTCTTTCGTGGCGAGAGAAAAAATCTTTCTCGGAGAGACGAGACTATTTTTAAGTATATGCATTGCCTGCAGGTAATTCAGAATGTGATTCTTTCGCTAATTTTAAGAACAGAGGTTTATATAAAGCTATCCAAATACGCCTATTTTTCAGGCTGATACCCTTTTAGTTTGTTTAAAATGTTTTAATTTATATTTATTTTTTTAAATTAAAAATTGGAATACATATTAGTTTTTATAATATCATAGAATCAGTGGCATTTGGAACAATATACTAATTACCACCATAAAGAAAATTTGGGGAGGTTAAACGGTTGCCGAACCCAATTTTTTTGTATATAAAATATTTTTTCCTTTTATACAGGGTGAAAAATTTTTTTTTTATTTCAAGCATTATTATTTTATATTATTATTAGCATTATTATGTTATATTATTATGCATTATTTTTTGATAATCTTTGAATATGAAAGTACCTTTCAAAGATGAAGTTATCGTTCAGATTATACAGGGCGAAATATGTCAATTTTTTAGTAAATTATTTATAGCAGCGCGCCTGCACATTTCCTCGCTACCCAGCGATTCGCCAAAGCTCAACTACGAAATGCATACTTCGGCCTTTCGCCAAGTCTCTGCTCGCTGAAGCACTCTCAGGTGACAGTTTGTTGTGCCGACTCTTCTGGCGCTGGATTTTTGAATACCAATGTAGGACTACCTGTATAGTCGAAAAAACTGTTGTATATACAAAAGATAATGGTCTTTGACCATTTATTAAAACAGATAAATAAGGCGGGAGATCACGCTATGATATCCGGCAGATCTGAAACGACTAACAGATTGCTCGATATGACAAAACTGAAAACCAAACATCAATGGGCCTATATGCTTAGGGCCACCTATTGGGGCTCCGAAGATTTCCGACTGCAGACCAATAGGAATCTCAGCAAAGTATGCATTAGCACTATCATGTGGGGAGTAGATACTAAATTAATTAAAAATGCGTTTTCACACATCTTTATCAAAAATTCTTGTTCAGCTCGCCGCGCGCCGGCTGCAGGTTCAACGAAATTCTTAATTTTTGTTTTATAGTCAAGTGCCCGCTTGGTGTCGCTCCAACGGTACTATGGTTGTATTTACAAATTAAAACATCAAAACTAACTAAAACTAAAAAAAATATATAGCCTGTATTTTTCGTTAAACCCGAGTTTTATATATCAAATTTTGTCTTATAATTAATAAAAAAATTTACTTATTTTAAACACGCTTTAAAATTGGAACAAGTATTCTATAATTATTTATTTATTGCCTACAAAATTACAAATGTACTAAAAAAGTAAGCAAAAAAAAGGTGTCAAATCTAATAAAAAAATTTTTAAATTAAAATTCACTGGCTCATATCCAGGAGCCAGTGGCAAAAGATCTGAGAATCGGTATAAGGAATGTACAGAAACTTGTGCATGAAAAAGAAAAACGTAATTTACTTCCGAAGAAGATTAAGAAATGTGCACGAAAAAATCCAAAGGCAAAAGACTTAAGTTACAATGCAAAAATGGATATTCATAATGCAATTTATAATTTATACACGTCAAAGACTAATTTAATTTTTCAGAAACTTTTTAATATTATAGACTAAAAAATATCATTATCACTTAAAAGGTCCTCAGCTTCTGAGTCGTCCTCAAATGGCGCAATGATCATTGGTGCTATTTCGACATCTAGAACTCGTTCTCGATTCCACCAATCCCATATTAATTTCTCCGTATGTTCCACAAATTTCTTCCAGTACTCCGGCATAATATAATTTAATGAACCTTGCCAAACAATTTGCACTTCATCTGATGTAAGACCTTCGTTCACGTGTTTTTCGTAATATGATTTTGCCCCAGCCCATATTAATTCTATTGCATTAAACTGGCAATGGTATGGCGGCAGTCGTAAAACCTCATGTCCATTTTCACGTAATATTTCATCTACGGCATATATTGTTGGTTTTTTAATAGATTTTGCCATTAAAAGAAGTTCTAGTTTCAGCATTTTTGGGTAAAGGATTTTGTTTTTGTTTTATTAGCCAGTCATAAATATCACTTTTCTTCCAGGCTGAAGTAGGTTGTTTATTTAAGATTCTTGAATGATAAGATGCATTGTCCAGAATGATTAAAGATGGAGCATCTAAATTTGGAATCAGTTGTTGTTTTAACCAATTTTCAAACAGTTCACAGTTCATATTATCATGGTAGTCCATACTTTTGGATGTTGAAGAAAACAGTAAACTTGCACCTAGGAGAAATCCTGTTGAAGAACCTGTATGCAAAATTATGAACCGTTTTCTCGTCCCACATCCCTTTTTGCTCTTGACACTTTTTACAGACTTGTCCTGCCAAGATTTCGAACCACTTCCATTAGAAAATATCCAAGTCTTTTCTAAAAATACCACTTTTCTAAATTTTGAATTAACATTTTCCGTGTATTTCTTTAAAAACTGGATACGCTGACTTGCTATATGTGGCAACTCGCATAAAAATCTTCGATTACAGTCCTTTTTATATCGAAAACCCAAAATTTTTATTAATTTTGACAACGATTTTAGTCCAATTTCCAATATGCCTCGATTTTTTAAAGCTTCTTTTAGAACTTGAAGGGTTATATTAGTTTTTAATGTGTATAAATCGTAAATTGCATTACGAATCTATTTTTACATTGTCACTTAAGTCTTCTGTCTTTGGCTTTTTTCGTGTACATTTCTTAATCTTCTTCGGTAGTAAATTATGCTTTTTTTCATGCACAATTTTCTGCACAGTCCTTATACCGATTCCCAGAGCTTTTGCTACTGTCTCCAGGATATTGGCCGGTGAATTTTCATTTTCGTAATATTTTATTAGATTTAATACCATTTTTTTCGCTTGTGGATGCAAAAAAACCGAAAATTGTTTTCTATTACTCATTTTGTCACTGACTTGTCAATCTGACTTTGAAGTGACATCGCTCAAAGATTTTTGCAACTGCTGGTATTTATATGTTTATCCTCTTTTTATGATTACACGTAATAAAAGAAAAACAAACTTAAAAAGTTTGTCGTTGATAAATCGTATGACCCGCACGATAACACTGCTTTTGACTATAATGAAAAAAGTAAAAAAAAAAGTATTACAATTTTAAAAACTTTAAATATGACACAAGAAACAAAAGAGGCGGAGGATTTTTTGTCAAAAACAATATAAACATTTAAGTTCTAGAGAAAATTGAATATGATATCTCATACATTGCAATAGAATTTAAATTACCTAAATTACTCTTGTGCGGAATATACAAAACACCTTCGACAAAAAAAGAGATTTTTTTTTAATTATTGTATTAAAAACAGAATGTATTTTTACCTGCGGCATTAATCTTCTTAATAATAAAAGCAGCAGAAAAAGCTTATTAGACATATATTCCTCCAATGGTTATCGAATACGCAACACAAACATAACTACCCGCGAAACTGGTAACCGCTCAAAAATTAAAATAATTTTCATTTTCTTACTATGATATGATATATAATTCATATTTCTACCGGAACTGGTAAGTCAGATATACTAATCTGTAATTAATTTATTATTTTCAACTTGTATCTAAACATGGAATACTTTGGTTAATTTCTTTCTCAAATGTAAATTGTAAATTTCGATTATAATGGTTAAAAATTTTAATAATCTCATCGCATTTACATACATACTTCTTTTTATATTATTAATTTAATATATAATATATTTAACCTATTCATGTCATTGTTTGATAGAAAAATAATTGGTTTTTAAGAGTCTCCTAAAGAAATGGACGACACAAATCTGTTTCTTCTGTCCAAAGTTGTCATCATTTCACCGCGATGCTTTTGTTTCGTTGACCTCCCCCATGAGTGTAATATGGTGTTCCATTGGTCGTAAACCTATTCCATGTCATGTTGATAAAACTTTGGCAAGTGTTAAACTGCTCTGTTACGACGCTTTGACAATCCTGTTTGTATAATACCTATGGCACGGTCTATTTCGTGTTTTTCTAATCTTTGAACCATTGTGCAAATGTATAATCTGACTTTGAGTACTTGGGTGACAAATTTTAAAACTCGTAAAAGGTATTGTTACCTGTGTTTAATTGCTATGGAAAGTTTACTTAATTACTAATTTATTGTTTTAGCACTTATGTTTAATTCTAAATCGATTTGTTTGTTTTTATTACATTCAAGTTGAAAATGTCACTATATTAAAAACAATTGTGTGAAAATAAAATGTATGTCTACAAGTACCCCTTTAAAAAAACGGTTTTAAACATGCACTCTTATTTTACCCTGTGTGATTGATATAAGAAGTTTTTAAGCTTTTACAAGATGCGTTATTGAAACTAAAAAGTTAAAGCTAACTAAAAAAATCTAAAAAAGCTTTCTAGTTAAAAATTTACGTAAGTTTCAAATTCACCTACAATTTGACCTATCCACTTTAAGTATCCTCGAGTTTAGATCCGTAACGATACTACAGTTTTTCTATTTTTTGATTGTATGTTGCGCATGACCAAGGTAGAGTTAAAGTTAAAGACAAGAATGTATATGGTTAACTTTTTTCAAAAAGGTATTCGCGACGGAATAATTTTTTGTGTTAGAAAAGGAAGCATATTGCCAATAATACATTTTTGCAAAACTATGATCCTACTAAACCATCTTCAATCATCAAAACTTATTTAGATGCCACTAATTTGTAGGGTCATAGTATGTCGCAACCATTACAATATTGTGGATTTACCTGGCTATCACAACATTAAATAACAGATTTAAATATTATGGACGTTGAAGACGTTAGGGCGGAAGGTTACTTATTGGAAGTGGATTGTTTATTATCCTGAAAAGTTACATAATGTACATGTGAATCTTCCTTTTTAGTTGAAAATACTAAAAGAAATCTCAACCATAAAAGGAAATATATTGTGCCTTATAGAACATTAAGCAAGCTATTCAGAACGGCCTAATGGTAATGCAAACGCATAGAATTTTAAAATTTAATTAGTCCGCGTGGTTAAAAACTTAGATTGATTTTAACACAAAATTACGAAATAAAGCCAAAAATTAATTCGAAAAAGACTTTAATTTTACATTATATCATAATGTAGTTTTTGGAAAAAAACATGAAAAATGTAGAAAATTGAAAAGATATCAAATTAGTCAATAAAATAATTCAAGGGGGCAAGTGGGTGCTCGAGTATTAATTGTTCGACTTAATTTTAATAGTTGTTTAGTATTTACTGAAAGCTTTGTAACTATTCATATGGGTGAAGTTACAAATATATATATATATATATATATATATATATATATATATATATTTATATATATATATATATATATTATTCGGTATTTCTAAATAGCTCGCCCTGTATAAACAGAAGAGTAATTTTGGCGTCGTAGTTTTACAATCCCTCGGAGGAAGTTTGGGGACCCTCATTACTCTTCTCGAAAAAAAATAGCTAGATATATAGAAAGGTTTTCTCGGTCTTTGAGATTTTTACACCTTTTTTATTTTAAACGACATCCCGTGCTGCGATATTGTACGTTAACGAACTTGTCCTAGAGTTTTTTTTTGTTATTAGTCGTAATTCATTAATGTAATGTAGTTAACAATTCAAAAAACTTTTTTTAATAAAAAATAAACGCTTATTTACCATACCATCCTTTAGCCCAATATAAAAAAATGTATACTTAAACATAAAACAACTTATATTTTAATACCTAACAGTAATTATTCATAACGAATACATATTTTTAGGACTATAATTTATCTATATAGTCCATTATAATAAATATAATCATCCATACAAGCTTTTCAACAAAAATGTTTATTTATATTTTAAAAGCCATTGTATATACCTTTTTTTTTCAAAGACTCTGATATTGAATAATTTTGAAGTTTTTAAACTTCAAAGTTACCTTCAAAATTATAAAAATACAACCTTTGTTTGGGCAACAAATAACGAAAGCTTTCAGGGCTGTGGTCAATTAAGAAATCAAGGTTCTTGGAACCTTGAAGATGCCTGGTGCAATCGAAGAAGAAACGTCGGAAAGTGATTCAATTTTGACATGGCCTAATCCCAAGAACCATGATTTCTTTGTTTGGGCGTTTGCGTATAGAACTTCTCCCTCCACTCTCATTTTTATTTATTTATTTATCAAATTCCTTGCAGCAATAGCCCTAGTGTTTATATTGGACAAACATCTCAATATTTTAAAACCTCCTAAACCCCCAAAAACACATATTTGATACAAAAAATACCAGCGCCCTCTCAAACCATGAAAACCAAAAACAACATAACTTTAAGTTTGAGGAAATCAAAATTCTAAATTATAAATTGAATCAAAATACACGAGAGTTTTTGGAAATGGTACGCACATATAAAGAAACCAATCTGTCCGCCGAAAAAACGAATTCCAGTCGATAAATGCTTCTAAATATTTATTGGTATTCGCATTAACATCAATAGTCACGTCTCAGTTACGTGTGGGTCCTATGTATAATCTACAATATTATGTGTTATTCGTGTAGTTTTAAGAGTTCATCGTGTCTCTCTTTTATATTAAAGCTTTTAGTACTGATGAAGACCATAACATGGTTGAAACTTCTAAAAATAAATAACAAATATTAACACTCAACCGAAAATTCCGAGAAAAAAACTTTTTTAGATTTATTTAGAGGTCCGATACTTATTGAATACCAGCAAACTCATGGTGCATCAACGAATGTTTGTTGTCAACTTATTTACGAATGCTTGTCGCTCACTACATATATATATATATATATATATATATATATATATATATATATATATATATATATATATATATATATATATATATATATATACATAAATTTCGATACATGCAATCGCTTCTGCATCAAAAAACCTGAAAAAATGTTGGACAGTGCCGTTCGTCTTTTCGTGTTTGGCGGCAAATTTTAAAAAATTTAAAATTATTTCTCAAAACACATTTATTTTTTATAGTAAAAAATTAATTTTTTTTTATCTCAGATTTTTTTAAAACTTGTACGTAGCTATAAATGTCATTCTGAACAATTTTTTCGAATAACATTTTTCGATATTTTGTCAAATAAGTGTGTTTTGAGACATAATTTTTAATTTTTGTAAATTTCCCGCCAAACATGAAAAGACGAACGGCACTGTCCAATGTTTTTTCGGGTATGTTTTGATGCAGAACCGATGCACGTATCGAAATTTATCAAAATTTATTAATAAAAAATTTCCCATATGATGCGTAGGGTAGACTGGGGTTAACTGGTCCACTTCGAGATTAATTTTACATTCTGACCTTCTTTCGAACAATAAGGGTGTAGCAATTTTTCCACGCATGACTTGCTCAAAGGGTAATTGAAAAAAAATATATTTCAAATGAAACAACAAATTATAGATTTATCAGATCAACTTTTACGAGAGCCTGCAAAATTGTTCAGTTAACCTGACAGACAGGTTAAGTGAACCATTAGACGGGGGTAACTGAACATAACCATAAAATTAATAAAATAGTAAAGATTTCATTGAAAATGATATGTATATTTGTAACATAACACATATAACATAAACTTATAAGATTTAATAGATTGTAAAACTAAATTCGCTGAAATCTATATTAAACGACATCATATTAGCAAACCGGGCACTGCTATTTTTTATTGGCATGGGCAGCTTATAAATAACATCTTCGGAAGGAACAAAACCGTTTTCATGATTTGAAAAATATTTTGTATGATTGTGTCGCTTTAAAAAAGTAACGTCATAACCGTTAAAATAAATGTCGTCGATTTTAACTACGTAATGTCTGAAGTTTGAATTAGTTTTCCCATAAACTTTTACAATTACATAGTCACCCTTTGATACTTCCCTAGGCCTACTTTCGTATTCATCGAAATCTTCAGGAGAATCAGAGCTTTCGTGGTAACTGATATTACCGTCACTAGAAGATGAACTATCGTCCAAAACACGCCTTTTCACAGTCTGTCTCTTAACCTCACTAACTTTAACTTTTTTCTTGATTTTCGCTTCCCGGAGTCTTGCTTCTTCTTCTAGGTTAGCTTTAATAGGAGTATCTGTCAATACCAAGGACTTTCCTTTTTTACGTCGATTTGTGGATTTGCGCGGTTGAGCTTTAGGATGAGGACGAATTTGCTCCGGCGTTATTATATTGATGTGTGTAGGTTGGGAGAGTTGTTGAGATAGATTTTCTCCAGGATTCTGTTGCTCTGACTGTAATTTCTGAGTAAACACTTGAGGTATGGGTATTTGTAATGTTACCGGCTGAACTTCTTCTGACGATGGTCCAGGCTGTGGCCCTTGCTCCGGAGTTGGCCTGTCAGTGACATAAGAGGACAAAAAAACATCATCGGGGAATATTTGATCATTAAATGGCTCAATGCCTGTTGCTCGAAATCCACTGCATATATTTTTTGGTGTGAAAGCTTGAAGGAAAGCTTCTCCAACCAGGCTGCCCACGTCATAAATAGTGATGGCTTTTCCTGCATGATTGACCATCCATCTGTCACAAGCTGCACCATAAAACTTCTTAAACGGACCAAATACTCCGACGTCTAGCGGTTGCAGCTTATGACTGCAGTGGGGTGGTAATGTCAGAAGGTGAATACCATTTTCTTTGGCATAATTAAGGGCACAAATACTTAAGTGGCTTTCATGGTTATCAACAATAAGTAGCTTCGGTTCTTCTTTCATTGGCCTTTCATGTTGGACAAAATGTTGTAAGACAGGCAAAAATAGCTCACTTTTCATCCACCCAGAAGGCGTAGCAGCACCTTTAGTATCAAGAGGAGTTCCATAAAGCATATTGTCCTTAAAATGCACGCGTGGGAAAATCATAAACGGTGGTACAAATTTTCCTGTGGCACCAATAATTGCCACTACAGTTACGAGGGTTCCTCTTTCACCAGAAGTCATCTGCCCAACATTTCTTTGACCTGTTGTTGCTAGAACTTTAGGAGGCTTATGCACCGTGGTAACGCCAGTTTCATCTAGGTTGTAAATATCTTTGGCCTGCAAATTATATTTAATTTTAAGGTCGCGAAGATTTTTAAAAAATGCCTCCACATTTGTTTTGTTGAAGCTGGTTGCTCTGCTCAAACTTGTCTGCTCTGGGGTCCTTAGTGAAAATGTATGCCTCTGCATAAAATTAAACATCCATTCCTTGCCTGCCATGCCATCCCGAGACCAATTCTCTTTTATGGTCTTGTTGTTGGCCTCAGCAAATTCGTAAGCCAGTGCTCTAGGTTGTTTTGCGGAAAGACCATAATGAATGTTTGACGCACGTTGTAGATATTGCTTGAGAAGCAGTTCTTCATCTTGTGTAAAAGACATAAGATGTTCATTATTTGGACGGAAATTAATTGACTCCAAGTCGTGTTCACGGCATTTGTCAACGTACCGTTTTAGTGTAATTCTAGGTATTACAAATTGCATAGCTACATTTCTTACTGAACGGCCATTTTGCAGAACCTCTTGACAAGCCTGCTTGAGTTCCGCGGCACTGTATGACCTATTATTGGTCGTTCGAATTCTTTTCCTAGGTATTTTCTGTAAAGAAAAAAAAATGTGTTTTGGCAACCCTGTAGATCTTTCCCCGTATATCTATGTTATGGCTAAAATAGTTATGTTTGAAATTAGAAAAAAAAATTATAATGGCTTTTTCGCAACTGAATAGAAACATCTATCTTTCTGTACGTTGATTTAAAAACATTTAGAAAGAGATATTGTTTTTTATTTTACAACTCTGAAATTTCCCGGTGTAGAAAAATGTACTTATGTGCAAAAATAAAACATATTTGACCCCTTTTACAGTTTAAAAAAAGGCTTAACATTTTATTTTGGTTTATAGAGGATTATTTCGGTTCTGAGCGCAACTTATATAAAGGAAAAAATTGCTGAATAAAAAAAGACAATATTAATTTGAAGTGGTTTTTCCATTTTAAAGAAGCAAAATGTTTATAAATATAAAAAAGAAATATATTTGATTGAAGGCGGCTATTTTATCCGTTTAGGACCTTCCTGTACTAATTATTCATTAAGCGTTTTTATTTTTTTTTTTTAAATACTTAGAACCAGTTTATAGGAATTTTAACAGAACTTTTGCAAAACTTTATGGACGCACACTATTGTTAATATATTATATGGGCTGTTAAGCAGAAAAGCCAGAAACAGAGACGTGGCAGGTTAACTGGACACCTGTTCATGTAACCCCTTATGGCAGGTGTCCACTTATACCCACTACGTATGAAAAATTTTAAACAATAAAATTCTTAACATAACATTGCTGTAGAGGATTCTATATAAACGTAATGTATGCTAAAATACTTACAGAAAAACACTATATTTACAACTTTTGTTTAAATGTTGTCTTTACACTACTATTTACAACAATTCAGGGAGCACAAAATTTACTCTGACGCCATTAAAAACGTTTTGATTCGTTTACGACATTCCGTTAAATATCAGAGAACATTGCATTATACCAGAAGAGCACAGGCTAGGTGATGCTCTTTATAACGAAAGTTAGTCGCAACCTGTTTTAAAAGATGGCAGTTAGATCGCAGTGTTCAGTTAACCCACCTGTTCACCTAACCCCGTTCTACCCTACTTTCTGCCGGTCACTATATATATATATATATATATATATATATATATATATATATATATATATATATATATATATATATATATATATATATATATATATATATATATATATATATATATATATATATATATATATATATATATATATATATATATAGTGACCGGTAGAAAGTACGCATCAATTTCGATACGTGCATCGGTTCTGCATTAAAACATACCCGAAAAAACGTTGGACAGTGCCGTTCGTCTTTTTATGTTTGGCGGGAAATTTAAAAAAATTAAAAATTATGTCTCAAAACACACTTATTTGACAAAATATCCAAAAATGTTATTCGAAAAAATTGTTCAGAATGACATTTTATAGCTACGTACAAGGTTTAAAAAAATCTGAGATAAAAAAAAATAATTTTTTTACCATAAAAAATAAATGTGTTTTGAGAAATAATTTTAAATTTTTTAAAATTTCTCGTCAAACACGAAAAGACGAACGGTACTGTCCAACGTTTTTTCGGGTTTCTTTTGTTGCAGAAGCGAATGCATGTATCGAAATTAATCAAAAATAATTCATTAAAAAAGTTATGTATATAGCTTTAATTCTACAAGTTCTACACATGATGGCTGCTTAAAAAATTTTTTTCTCGGAATTTTCGGTTGAGTGTTAATATTTGTTATCTATTTTTAGAAGTTTCAACCATGTTATGGTCTTCATCAGTACTAAAAGCATTATATAAATGAGAGGCACGATGAACTCTTAAAACTACAAGAATAACACATAATATTGTAAATTATGCATAGGACACACACGTAATTGAGACGTGACTATTGATATTAATGCGAATACCAATAAATATTTAGAAGCATTTGTCGACTGGAATTCGTTTTTTCGGCAGATATATGGTTTCTTTATATGTGCGTACTATTTCCAAAAACTCTCGTGTATATTGATTCAATTCATAATTTAAAATTTCGATTTCCTCAAACGTTAAAATTATGTTGTTTTTGGTTTTCATGGTTTTTGAGGGCGCTGGTATTTTTGGTATCAAGTTTGTGTTTTTGGGGGTTTAGGAGGTTTTAAAATATTGAGATGTTTGTCCGATATAAACACTAGGGCTACTGCTGCAAGGAATTTGATAAATAAATAAAAATGAGAGTAGAGGGGGAAATTCTATACGCAAAACCCAAACAAAGAAATCATGGTTCTAGGGATTAGACTGTGTCAAAATTGAATCATTTTCCGACGTTTCGCCTTCGATTGCACGAGGCATCTTTAGGGTTCCAAGAATAATGATTTCTTAATTGACCACAGCCGTGAAAGCTTTCGTTATTTGTTGCCCAAACAAAGGTTGTATTTTTATAATTTTGAAGGTAATTTTTTTAAACTTCAAAGTTATTCAATATCAGAGTCGTTGGAAAAGAGGTATATATAATGGCTTTTAAAATATAAATAAACATTTTTGTTGAAAAGCTTGTATGTATGATTATATTTGTTATAATGGACTATATGGATAAATTATAGTCCTAAAAATATGCATTCGTTATGAATAATAACTGTTAAGTATTAAAATATAAGTGGTTTTATGTTTAAGTATTAATTTTTTCATATTGGGCTAAAGGATGGTATGGTAAATATGTGTTTATTTTTTATTAAAAAAAAGTTTTTTGAATTGTTAACTACATTACATTAATGAATTACAACTAATAACAAAAAAATCTAGGGCAAGCTCGTTAACGTACAATATCGCAGCACGGGATGTCGTTTAAAATAAAAAAGGTGTAAAAATCTCAAAGACCGAGAAAACATTTTTATATATTTAGCTATTTTTTTTCGAGAAGAGTAATGAAATAAATTGAAAGAATAAAATTACTCTTGTGTTTATACAAGCTATTTAGAAATAAATTTGCAATATTGTACGATATATTTTACTGGTGTTTTACGGTTGGCTCTGCAGCATCTGACCGAATAAAGTAAATAAGTAAAGACAATTCTACAGTTTTTTTAGAGACTGGTCTAAAATTCAGCTCGATCAGTGTTAAGGGAAGATTTTGAGGTATTTTTGAATTATAGCGTGCACGAATTCTGTGTGTCATTCTTTGACCCTTCGTAAAGTCGTAACCTCCTGGGATAAAAACGATTAAATATATCATCTTTCTACTACAAGACGTAAAAATTACATCAACAAATTGAGTAAAACCTAGTTTGAAATAAATATTTACTCATTTGCAATTTTTTAAGGAATTTACCACTTTTTTAAGGTGGCTTGGCTTTTTCAGCTATTCTTTGACTAACATGCCATAATCAGGAGTTTGACAGGATGCGATCTTTTTAACGCGAAATGCCTCCAAAAGTTTGTAAATATCTCTTGATATGTCTGTCATGAAAGCTTTGAGGGGTAGAGAATATCGATTTACATAGGGAAAAGTATAGAAACAGGAATCTTGCCCAAATAAAGTTATAGCAAGTATTTTATATACAAAATGAAGGTCGGTAAAATACAAAATAATACATACATGCATATCTTGGAAATTTAAATGTACATAATATATACATTTATGTTTTAGTTATTAAGGGATTTCTCCCCTTTTAGGTAATATAAGCAATATTTCTAAATTTACTTTTTCTAGTATATTTAATAACGACTGTCAAAGAAGTTCGGTTCAGAATAATTGGTTTTTTCGATATAGGCAGGACTTAGAAGGAATTATATTCTTATTTTTTGTTTTATTCCTAAGCAGTATTTAAAGAGTGGCTTTTTAGTACGTTATATGGCTTCGTGTTATATATTTATATACGGGGTGTAAAGGTAATCCGGTTCGGAGTAGTTGCATTTTCCAGTGACCGGGGAATTCAACAGGAGCTTTAATTTAGTGTTTATATTAAGTAATGGGTATATAAAGTCGCCGGTTTTTGTAATTTCTGAAGTTGTTGCGGACTATTATGTTTATACTGACTGTTAATCATCATCAGTGACCATTAAGAAATTCAGAATTTTTACATATTGGGTATGATAGCATTTAATATGGATTTTATTTATATAGTAGGAAGTATTAAAAACTAAATATGGTAGCATACATTAATAGTAGATATAGATAAGGTTTTAGGTGTTTAAGTATGTTTTCTTAGTGTACATTTTAGATGGTCAAAATAATTGATTTTCCATTAAGACCATTAACCTAACATATTTTTACTTTCCCATATAATAGTCCATATATTGTATTATTAATATATTGTATAGAATATATAGTGCATTTTTTGAAAAATACATGTTGGGTTTTTTGGGATTTTGTAGAGAACTTGAAATTCTAACAGGTTATACTTATTTCTATATGTATAAGCGCTATATATATATATATATATATATATATATATATAACTTCATAATAACTTAAATTATTACATTTTTCTGGAAAGTCAAAAAACAAGGCATTTTTTAATAAGTAAATCACCGATTGAAATAAGACAGAAACTAGGTTACTCCCATGCGTCACTGTTGGTTTAAGTAAAAAAACTATTTTTATGTAAGAGAAATAAAAATATCGATATTTAATTTAATTGATCAATTTTATTTTGTGTTTAATTTTAAAGAAAAGGTAGATATAGCATTCAGTACTCGAACCAAATGAAATCCAAGATAAGATATCTATGAACTTTCAATTTTCTCAATATTTCCTATCACTTTTGTATCAAGAAAAAGAACGCTCCTTTCTTTTTCTTCTATTGTAAATTGTATGTTTGGGTCATAGCCATATACATATATATAATGTGAATCTAACTTTTCTTGTCTTTAGGAACAGAACAAGATCATCAACAAACTGTTTGACAAAAGGTACATGAAAAGAGAATTTTGGAATACAATCATCCAGAAGGTCATCCATGGCGTATTGAGCTAGGGGACATCATATACACAAGTAATAACCAAGATATAAATAGCCCTTATATAGAAAGATCATAGAAATATATATAACCTGATAGAATTTCAACTCGCTTTACGAGTAAGTATTTAATAATATGTTTTATTATTACTCCCTTGACAAAGGAAATACATTTTTTGAAAGCTCTGCAAAGTAAAAAAGAGTTTTCTCCCTCTTAATCAAAGTCCAAAGACTGTTACCCCAATATCGATATTTTGTTATCTAACTAGTCGGTCAAGACTATCTTTATCATACTTTATAGAAATGGGGTTTTACTAACACATCTGAAGACAATATGGAGCCAGCACAGTAAGTCTTCTAAAAATGGGCGAACCCGAACCCCAAGCTAGCAGAGTACTGAAATTGAAGGAATTTTCTTTTAACATTTAGAAAACAGGCCATAAGACCTAAGCATATAATTAACAATACAAAACACATAGCACAAATGATCCAATACCATGACGGAGGCACGGGACAAATGATAAAAAATTTTAGTAACAGGTAGCAAAACAAAATTCTTAATATTGACATTTCAGTAACAAATAAAGCAATAAAAAATCTTGTAAGATCCCCTACACAACTAGAAAATAAAATTCTTGTCTCCTTACCAAACCATATATTAATAGAATTTAAAAAACAACAAACGATCCATTCTGAAAACTATTTCAATTAAGTTAAAACTGCTAATGATTAATAGATTAAAACAACAAAAACAAAATCAATAAACACGAAAGTGAACTGGGTGAGAAATCTCTCAGGAACCAGATGATATTAAACAATTTGGCCCTTGGTTTTAAATTTAGTTTGCTCCCTAATGCAAAAGAAGTCTCAATTAAAAAAAATCTTTCAGATATAGAAAATATAATGTATGGTTTATCGTGAATTAAAAAGAATATTTTTATAACTAATTAATCATCGTCTTAACTAATTTCATTAATAAACCAGTGCATGAGTCTTATCTAGATCACTATCTGATTTAAAATAAGAGGAAAACTTGTCGAAAATGAAGCTCAAAATTTGAGGATAAATATTTCTGAAAAGAATTGACACATGCAACTAGTACACCGCAAAGACCGCCGTGGAAGCTAATCCATCTGCTTTCTCCGATCACTGTATCAAAGATTCCCAACTGTATCGTCACTTTTGAGACATGGCTGATCTTAATGAGAATGAGATGATTGATCCGTGGAAAGTTTATTTTCCCAAGCCAGCTCGCAAAAAAAAAACGGCTCGAATTGCTCGTAGGTATTACTGGCTTGAAATGTTTCGAGATACTGCATAATACGTCTGAAGCTGTTCATCATGCCACAGCCGTAAGTCAAACTTTTTATGAAAAAATGATCACCCACTTTGGCTGTCCACGCACATTAATCCGTCAATAGAACTCAGAACACCGGGCAAGATTTTCTAAAATTTCTCCGAGAAATGGGCACCGACTCACCATTATATACGTCGCAAGCGAATTCATTCAAACGCACCAACAAAACCGTCAAGACCAGGGTAGTCTAATTTTATGAAACTGTTCATAGAAAAAGGGACCTTCATCAACCAGACTTAGTTTTTATACCTCTCGATATGACTCTACTGGACTTTCACTGGTTTTTCCTAACTTGAACTTAATGTGAATTGGACACTCCTAATTTATTATACCGGGAGACACCTAACGCAGACTGCAATTAGATCCCGCCGAAACTACCGAGGCAAATCCGACTCTCAATATTCTTACTGCGAGACTCCAGAAGTTTAAAGATACCTGTGACCGTGTCAATCTTCAATCATATTCATGTTACAGAACTGTCAAAATTTAAACCAGCTCATGATCAGGTCGAATAATCCAATCCTTAATAATCACCGGCCAACTATTGTTTGTCGGAATAAATTACAGTTATTAGCTCTGTCATGGACAGACTGCTCAGTACTCTATTGTATGCACTAAAATGTGGCAACTTGGGAATTGATGAAGTATCGGGATAAAGCCTCAGGATTCGCCACAACGTATAGATCTTCACAGGATCGTTTAGGGGATTGAACAGACCAGCTGAGCCATCACTCCTGCCAGACGAAGATTTTAGAATTGTATGTGTTTAGGGCCTTAGTATATTTTATTTTTTTAAATATTTATAAAGAAATATATTTCCAAAGAGGGGGGTGTGTAACTAACACTAATTATTTTGGGGATGCATCGTACGCCGCTTAAACCCATATCTTTCTTATTAATCATAGATAAAATACGTTTCTTTCAGGAAAATATTCAGAGAAAAACGCCCAATAAATTCTAGATCTGCGAAACATATAAATATACTCGAAGCCTCGAGTAGTCATCCACGGACCGGCCAGTAGAGCAGCAGCAGTAGGAAGGTAAGGTCACTACTACTAGGACCTAGTGGAGGGACCAGCC
Organism: Kuschelorhynchus macadamiae; assembly: GCA_030620095.1. Taxonomy (NCBI): domain Eukaryota; kingdom Metazoa; phylum Arthropoda; class Insecta; order Coleoptera; family Curculionidae; genus Kuschelorhynchus; species Kuschelorhynchus macadamiae. The sequence goes on from JAUTXW010003013.1 coordinate 123,009, forward strand.
AGCGCCTTCTCCCCTCACAGACGCACACGGACGTCGCGAGGCCCTATGCCGCCAGGATTTAAGTAGGTATAGGAAAGGTAAGAACAGGTGGTATATTATAGGTTTTGTTTCCCACAACTACACTGACCTAAATTCACACGTTCTCTGTCATATACACGCATGCTATCTCACACATACCCACAATTCCTTTCTTGCAGTCAAATTTGTGATCCAAATTACGGACTGGCCGTTCCCGTTATGTTTTATATACGTACACACAAATCCTTTCCTGCGCTCAGATTCGGGGTTCAAAGAACGGACGGGCCTTTCCCGCCATGTCTTATATAAACACACGCAACGGCTTGTCAGAAAGTGCCTATATCGATTGCCCTTGGTCAATAACCTGGTAAGTTATCCCAGTTTAAATATCTGGCATCAAATCGTTCTACCCGCGCACGCGCAGTTATGAGGGGGAACCGGCGCACGTAGGTCCTTTTCATTAATCTAGGCGTGCAAAAGTCGTAAAATTTAGCCGCGTTAAATGGATTTAAACTTATTTTATTAGGTACTCAGATAGCCATGGAAAACAAAAGAACCGTTGCCTAGGAGACGCCGCTAGTCGATACAAATAAATATCTGCACGAAATGACAATTTGTCAGCGGATGTTGTGCATATGCATGTACTTGATAACTATTTACGGAGTTTCGAATCCAAAAAAACTTGTGTCAGAGAAAGATTGTTTAAAACGAACTTTTGTAATTTGTACCTTGAGGTATGTCCAAAAATTTGTGTAAAGTTTGTTTTGATATTTGCTAATTTACCAAAGTAATTATATTAAAACTATTATAGAGAAAAAAGTACTACAAAAAAAGTTAAATTTTATTAGATTAGAGTAGAACTTATGTGATTGAAGAGGATTGGTCTAAAGGTATTTTTTTTTTAATTAACTTTTATATTATAATTGTAACGGTAACAATTTTGTTTGCCGTAATTTGCCGCATCTATTTTTATTTGATGTTTTCTATCCATTACTCTAACTATTTTGCCTGATAATCGATCTGCCTTTCAAGGCGTTCATCATTACGGGTACTAGGCGTTTAGCCATAGGGGGGTGTGCGGTATCGTTTCTGTAGATTAAGTGAAACCTACAAATTTAGGTTTGTCTTAATTATAGGATAAATATTTAATATAATAGACCATCAAATTCGGTAGCTTAGTAACGCTATGATGTTAAAATATAGTGTATCTGCTTAAGTTGGCCACATTTCGGAAACTTTTTTATTATTAATTTTAGGAAAAAAAAGTTATTCTACTAACTAAAAATTACGTTCAAATATGCAATAACATCTTTCTACTTAAAATTTAAATTTTTACAAATTTAATTAGGTATACCGATAGGTTTATCTTTTTTATTTATTACAAACATGATAACCTTTCCATTTCATTTAGAAGGTATTTAACTGTAACTGTAACTGTCAAAAATTTGTTGCTATAAACAAATAATTTGTTTATCAGTGCATCCTAGATTTCACGCAAGCAACTACATTTATTTGAAATGTTATTGTAGACAAACATTGAAAAAAATATTTTTCAATGTATATGGATGCAATTGCATATTGAGTGAAATTCATATTTTTCGACAAAGCCCCGTATACGACTGAAAAAATGTTATATATGATGGTTGCATTTTAGGTTTTGGAACATGCAGAACTTTTTATAAAGAATAACTTTTTGTCCTAAAATTAATAATAAAAAAGTTTCCCATATGTGGCCAACTTAAGCAGACACACTGTATACAGGCTGTCATTAACTCTAAAACTAATGCTTATCAAAAAACCTTAACGATATTCATTTGTTTTTTGTGCAAAATATGTATCTTTATACTAATATTACTAACCATATGCTCAACCTAAATATCACGTTTTTTCTCAAAAGGTAAAATAATTATAGTCTGTATTTTTTTCGCATTATTAAAATAACTTAATTTAATTTTTGCTCCAAATATGACAATTGGGGACTTTTTTTATAAATAAATCTTAGTATTACATCTTTTCTAAGGGTGTTCTTGCATTTAACTGCAAAACTTCCAAGACCGAAAAGTAAACAGACTTTTGCACGCCTAGATTAGCAAAAAAGACCTACGTGCGGCGTTGGTCCCCGTATCACCGTACCATCGTTCTTCGGAAAGTCGACCGTATTAACCGATCTTAATTTCGTCTCTTCCTTCGTCATTAGGTAACCGCGTATACCTGTCCCTCTCTAATGCATATATTATCTTTCTCTAGTAGCTGTTGTGTGTTTTAAGGGCTAATTTAGCCCTTAAAACAATATTTAAATGAGACGAACCATGCTTACATTGTGTTAATATTAATTTATCTTATTAACAGTGAAAATATTAAAACATAAAAGTGTCACCTAGTTAATACTCTCTATCCATGTACAAACACCCTGTATGTATAACCAAAAGTTTAAATAATCTAAATTAGAGAAAAAATATTTTCTTACTGACTACATTATCCGTAAGTGTCTTGGCAACCATATACGGTTTACATGATCCTGACAAATCGCAGCTGGTCATCATAATAGCCTTACATAGTTGTCTATGATGTCTATTTGACCAATCGACTCCTTGGTCATTACTTATCTGTATTAATTTCATTCGGACTTTAAAATAGTTGGCCAAGTCTGTGGCTAAGATGCATTGTTTCATTTCTAAGGCGATGTCTTGCCATATCTTGTCAGGAATCTCATAAAAAGGAAACACCTAAAATATCAGTATCCATTTTTATTAATTCTTGAAATATGTCTAGAGCAATTGCTTAAAACTTGTATTGTTAGACTGCCAAATGCGGTATGGGGCAAAAAACTATACATTGATCGTTACCTTATATATAAACATGGCTACTTGGTAATGGTGGTTCTCTAAAAACGATTCATCATAAAGCTGTGACAAGGTATGATCCGTCAATTGCAAAAAGTTGTTGGTGTAACCTCCATGATCTAAATCGTGACACAAACAGGCTATAATAACGGTTTTAATCTAAAATATATTGTAGGTATTAATTTAGTGCGGAAATATAAAATCATTTAAGGGCTGATGTGTGTAAGTTAAAGGAAACATCTTAATCGTAAAAAATCACCCTTCGAGACTTTTTTAGATCTTTACGTTTCAAGGTCCCTAGATACGGAATAGCTAAAAAACTACTTATCCGATTGATTTAAAATTTTGGTCAAAAATGAAGGGTTATATGGGAATGATGTGGTAATATTTTGGTAAAAATCCAATATGGCGAAACAAAATGGCGGCCTAGTGAAATGTAGAAAAAAATATTAAAAACTACTTATCCAATCTGTCTTAAATTTTGCACATAAATCAAATATTATGTTGGAATCAACTGGTAAAATTTTGGGATTAATCCAAGATGGCGGAACAAAATGGCGACTTAATAAATTATTTAAAAATTCAGCCTGAAAAAACTACTCAATTATGAGTAATTCAAATTAATTAAATTTCAAATGTGTCATAACTAATTGTAGTATAGGGACCAACTAGTAAAATTTTGGTACTAATTCAAGATGGAGAAACAAAATGGCGGTCAAATAAAATGTATGTAATCGTGAAAAAAATCACCCTCCCAAGTTTTACATATCTTCACGTTTTAGCGTTCCTAGATTTTTCTTAATTTCGTCTGTCTGTCTGTTAGTTCGCGGCATAGCTTAAAAACTACTTATCAGATTGGCTTCAAATTTTACTCAAAAGTTAAGGGTCATATGGGGATGACCTGGTAATATTTTGATAAAGATCCAGTATGCCAGAACAAGATGGCGCCCTAGTGAAACGTAAAAAAATATGGGTAGACCTAATTTAAAGACCGGTAATTTGATGACCAGCAAAAAAGTAACACGAATACACGTAGGTTTTAAAAATTCTAGAGTTACCAAAACTGGCACAAATCTTTACTAGAGCAAGCAGCATTAAATTTTCTACCACAAAATAGATTATTTAGGAATAAAACAGAAGAAATAAAATTTTGTAGTCTAAGTTTAAAACAAAGTTGTTTAAAATACTGACCAACAATCCTTTGTATACTTTCAAAGAATTTTATTTATTGGCAAAAACAAAGATGCTTTCCATTAATTATTTAAATTTCAATTTTAATTTTGATCATTTTGATTATGTTTTCATTGTTTCAGTTAGGTGTTTGTGTCCGTATTAATTAGGTGTTTATCGTTTCGTATCTGTTTACCATTTTAACTATGTTTTATCTGTGACTTGTCTATAAATATTTTGTATTTCTGATGACTAATAAATTGTTATTATTATTATTATTATTATTATTAGGCACTGCCCTCTTGTCATTTTTCATTAAATGGGGTTTAAAGTTATCCGAAAACTACCAAAATTTACTGAAATCTTCACTAAAGCAAAGCATAAAATGGAGTAGTATCAACTTTCTAGACTTCCCTCTTGCAATTTTTCATAAATAGTGAATGACCAGGGGTTTAAAGTCATTCTAAAGCTGCCAAAATTCACTCAAATCTTCACTAAAGTAAACAGCATAAAATGACTTAGTATAAACTTTCTAGCCCCTCAGATTGAGGCAATTCCCTCTTGCAATAGTTCATAAAAAATGAATGACGGTAAATGACCGGGGGTTAAAAGTTATCCTAAACCTACTAAAATTAACTGAAATCTTCAGCATAAAATGGGCCAGTATCAACTTTCTAGCCCCTCAGATTGAGCCACTTCCCTCTTGCAATTTTTTATAAAGCAAATGACCGGGGGTTTAAAGTCATCCCAAAGCTACCAAAATCGTCTCAAATCTTCACTTAAGCATAAAGTGACTCAGTACCAACTTTCTAGCCCCACAGATTGAGGCACTTCTTTTTATTTCTTTATTTTTCAAATAAAGTGAATGACCGTTTAAAGTTATCCTTAAGCTACCAAAATTAACACAAATCTTCACTTAAGTAAAGAGCATAAAATGGCACAGTATCAAATTTCTAGCCTCTTAGATCAAGGCACTTCCCTTCTGCATTTTTTATAAAAAGTTAATTATTGGGGATTTAAAATAATCATAAAGCTACCAAAATTTACTCAAATTGCTAACTAAAGCAAGTAGCATAACATAACCCAGTATTAACTTTCTAGCCTTTCAGATTGAGGCACTTCCCTCTCTCAATGTTGCATATAACTGAATGACCGGGGCTTTAAAGTCATCCTAAAGCCCTCAAAATTGACTGAAAATCTTACTAAAAACCAGCATGAAATGGCCCAGTATCAACTTTCTAGCCCCACAGATTAAGGCACTTCCCTCTTGCAATATTTCATAAAAAGTAAACGATCGGGGGTTTAAAGTTATCCTAAACCAAAACTGACTCAAATCAACACTAATGCAAACAGCATAAAATCGCTAAGTATCAAGTTTCTATCTTAGTTCCTCAGATTAAAGCACTCCTCTCTAGAAATTTTTTTTATAAAGTGAATGGCCGGGGGTAAGGCTCGAAATTTTGAAGTTTTAAGTATTTGAATATTCGCTCAAATTTTATTCGATTATTCGAATAGTTACAAAATATTATAATATTCAAATATTTAACTCTTTGAATATTCGAATATTCAAATACTCAAATATTCGAATATTTGACAACTTGAATAACCAAATTTTTGATTAATCAGATACTTAAGTATTTCATATTGGTTATTTTATTAGCAGCTAACTGTTTACTATTCACTCACAATGCTCAGCTTTTAATTCGGCTAGGAACTACTTAGATTTACTTTTAAATACACTTATGTTTTTTATGGTAGATTAGGTACATGTATTATTGTGTATGTAGGTATTCAGATATCTAATACTATTTATAATAGAATGAATAATAATAATAATAATAGTAATAATAATATTGTCAACGGAAAAAAATACCATAGTTGACATCCACAGGGTGAAAATCTTTTAGTCTAGTTATATTTAAATTGATTTATTGTAAATTTGGCCATCTTTTGAAGGTTTCAGTTTACAATGATTTATTTCCATGGGCTTGCAAATTTAAGCGGACATAAACGATCAATTCTGAGATAAACCAGTAATGAATATTTTTTGTCAAGCATCTTTTAAAATATCCTCTTGCACCAAGTTTTATCAAAGTATATTATAAATCATTTTAAAGTTAAAAAGAGTTAAAAATTTATTTCACACAATATATATATATATATATATATATATATATATATATATATATATATATCTCGATTAAAAAAAATTCCTATTAGAATATATATTTAGGTCTAAAAACTTTATGTTGGTTTTATAATTTATATTATTACTATTAACTCATTAATATGAGCTAATGATTATACCAATCTGTAAGTTTGAGTTCAATAAAATGCACAAATATTTTTGTTTTAAATTTGTAGATGTTACAAGTCACTATTATTTTTCAATCATCTCAAAAGGGTATCAAAGTGCAAAATGCACCATATGAATAGATCTATTTCTAATAGTAAAATAACCTATTAATTAAAAATACTAATTCTCTACGTTTAATCTGATATTTTAAATATAAAATTCAAAACTTTACACTTTTAAATCGAATTAAAAGAAGTCGCATGCTATTTTGAAAAGCGCGGTTCTCAAATGCCGCACTATTTTATTCTATCTTAGCCCATCTCTACCTCTCAATCAGTTGCGTTGAGCAAATCCATATAAACTGCAGCATTCTTGTGACGTAATCGGCAGCCAAGCTCTTGCTGGTCGGAAATTACAAGGCAACTGATTAATTTCTAATAATCGTGCTTAAACGATATTGTTTTACAACCGTCAAAAAAGTGGACATTTTTTCGCTCATTTCTATGCATAACCCAACCTGTTTTAGCATGGCAGAAAACTGTACAAAAAGTGGGCAAGTATGGGTTACTATAATTTCTCAAAGATTTACCACACTTTTTTGTCTAATTTCATCACAATGAATATCAATTATTATAAGCATGGGATCCATGATTCAATTTCAACTTAAAAGTATATTCTGCGAAATATCAAGATTACATTTCATAAATACATATTCTAATTAACAAAATTTCAAAAGTTAATTATCTAAAAATTCAGGTAGTCGTAATAGTAGTCGAATTTCGAATATTTGATTATTCAAATGTTTAGATATTCAAATATTTGAATATTTGATTTATAAAGATGCAAAATTATTCAAGAATATCGAATATTCAAATATTGAATTATTAGAATACGATTTCTAGTCCTAGTTTAAAGTTTAAAGATCCTGAGGCTAACAAAATTGAGTCGAATCTTTATTAAAGTAGGCAGCATAAAATTGCATAAAAAGTATCAAGTATCTAGCCATATAAATGTTACTAAAATACCTAAATTTTGTAATCCAGTTTTTAAACGTTTCGATAATATTTGGTAAAAACCATCTTCAGAGGGGCTCATTTTCGGGGTTGTAGCTCTCCATATATTGATGACTTGTCCGTCCTCCTCTAATTTTATGTAGTCATTTTCTGTTTAATACAATAATTTTCTCATAAGCGGCGAGGAAATCTTAAGACTGATGATTTGTATTATAAAATGTCTTCTCTTCTTATTTCCCTTTAAAACAAAAATTAGAGGAAGGAAGTGCATTACTTTGAGGGGTTAGAAAGCCGAATGAAGATTTAAGCCAATTTTGACAGCTTTAGAATAACTTTAAACCTCCCGTCATTAACTTTTTATGAAAAATTTCAATAGGAAAGTACCTCCCTGCTCCCTCAGGGACTGGAAAGTTGACACTCAGGTATTATGCTGCTTCGTTTAGTAAAGATTTGAGCCAAGTTTGGCAGCTTTTGGACCACTTTAAATCCTAGGTCATTCATTTTTATGAAAAATTCCAAGAGGAACGTAACTCAATTTGTTGGGCTAGAAAGTTGATACTGGTCAATTTTATGTTGTTTGCTTTAGTGAAGATTTGAGCTAATTTTAGTAGCTTTAAACCCCTTGTCATTTTTTTATGAAAAATCACAGGAGGGAAGTACCTCAATCTGAGGGACTAGAAAGTTGATACTGGTCCATTTTATGCTCTTTTGCTTAGTGAAGATTTCAATTAATTTTGGTAGCTTTAGGATAACTTTAAACCCCAGGTCATTAACTTTTTATGAAAATTTGCAAGAGGGAAGTGCCTCAATCTGTAAAGCTAGAAAGTTGATACTGTGCCATTTTATGCTGTTTGTTTTAGTGAATTTTGGTAGCTTTGCGATGACGTTAAATCCCCCGTCATTCAGTTTTTATGAAAAGTTACAAGCGGAAGGTACTGAGGGGCTAGAAAGTTGATACCGGGTCATTTTATGCTGTTTAATTTGTTAGATTGAGTCATTTTGGTAGCTTCGGGACGACTTTAAACCACCGGTCATCACTTTTTATGAAAAATTGCATAAGGGAAATGCCTCAATCTGAAGGGCTAGGACGTTGATACTGATTCATTTTATGCTGTTTGCTTTAGTGAAAATTTCAGTTAATTTTTGTAGATTTAGGATAACTAAACCCGGCTCATTCAGTTTTTATGAAAAATTGCAAGAGGGAAGTGTATCAATCTGAGGGGCTGGAAAGTTCATACTGGTACATTTTATGTTGTTTGTTTTAGTGAAGATTTCAGTTAATTTTGGTAGCTTTGGGATGACTTTAAACTCCTGGTCATTCACTTTTTATGAAAAATTATAAGAGCGAAGTGCCTGAATCTATGGGGCCAGAAAGTTGACGTTTTATGCTCCTTGTTCTAATAAAGATTTGTGCCAATTTTGGTAGCTCTAGGATTTTTAAAACATACGGATATTGGTTTTTCTTTTTTGGTGGTCATCAAATTATCGGTCATTAAATTAGGTTTTACTATAAATATTACTAAAAAATAATTATCCAGTTTACCTCAAATTTTGCACAAAAATCAAGTGTTACATAGGAATGAACTTGTATCATTTTGGTTTGAATCCAAGATACTTATTAATTAATTTCAAATTTTGTGCAAGCATTAAGTGTAGTATAGAGATAAACTGGTAAACTTGTGGTATGAATTTAAGACGACGAAACAAAACGGAGGCCAAATAACATTTCCTAAAAAGAAAAATCTTATTCAATTGACTTTAAATTTTGTAGAAAAATTAAATGTGATAATGGGATAAACTGGTACGAATTCAACATAACATAACAAAATGACGGTTTGTGTCAATGCAAAAACTACTTATTGAATTCATTTTAAATTATGACCAAAAATCAAGGATGACATAGGTAGAAAGAAACTTATATAGATAGGAAATTAATATAATGTTTGGAAAGACATTATGTTTTACTAAATGACACTATGTACTGAACTAAATTGGGTCACACTTCACTATCCCTAATAAAAGGAAAGAATCATAATAAGGGAAGTTCCGGGTAAAGGAAATTTGCCGATCTTTTATTTTGTTAAAATATAAAGACCTGCTTTTATCGAACGCCGTTTTACTTTTTATTCACCTATAGGCCCGGTATTAATTGAAATTAAATGGGATTTCACTGTGCTAATTTATTTTATATTATAATAAAAATGTAATTTAAACTGAATCATTGCGGCACCAAAAGCAAAAGCCTTCATATAGATTTTCAACAATTCAATTAATTTAATTTAGCTATCAAAATGTAATTAGAATATTTGGATAGATCTTTACAAAGTTAATTCGATTTTCATTGTATAATTATATTTAAAATCCATTTTTTTATTATAATATAATTTTATTACTTACAAGCTTCTGTATATCATTACGTATCCAATATTTAATAAATACCTATATAAGATTATGGGGGAAACAATTTAATCGGTTATCTATTTTCATTTAAATCTATAGCCTCCCATAAGAATGATTCAATATAATGTCACAGATTATAACAACCATGTGATAATGTGATCGCCTAAGAGAGTGAGTTCGATAATTTTAAATTTGCTAAGTTTTGTAAAATTCTAAAGTTCCTCTGGTATTTGGGCGCCTCGAAGAGCTGCAGGAGCTCTTTCCGGGCCAAGCGAATCCTATCCTAACCTTCCCATCAAATGCCTAGGCGACCATGTTCGTAAGTAAGAATCCGCATCTCCTTCCCTCAAATGCTTCCCATGCCTCTCATGAGTATTATAGCAGCAAGGAAAGACGTATTGCCTCTTTAGTAGACAAAACGTATTCCTCTATAAGGAAATTCTTAGAACTTTGACGTCCAGAATGGCATATTCGTATGCGCGCATTAGGTGTCACCCCGTGCATAGGCGCTGGAAGGGGATGGGCAGATCACTTACCCATCCCTGGAAAAATCAAATAATAATTAAAATCTTGAATTTTTTTTCCGCATAATAATCAAAAATCTAATAGAAAAAAACTTCTACCTATTCTTTCAACAATAATCTTTTGTGGAACCTATGACTTACCTCTACGTGGTAAAACATTGAGTCCGGAGATTTAATTTTACGAAGTCATCTTCAAAATTGTGCAAGAAATGCGAAATATCCTTGCACCAGACCCAAAATGATTTGTGGTAGAGATAAACTCCAGTGAGGGATTTTCGCTATTAGCAGATGAATTTGCCGACATTGTAGGTGTTGAGCAGCTTTCTTTAGGCGTAAGATTCGTCGATGGAAAGAATTCTATTCGAGAGGTGTTCTTGGAATTCACTCAATTAAGTTCCAAGAATGTAGAGAGTATATCAACCGCTATTTGGCCTGTGAAGAATACGGCTTAAATATGCGCAAGTTGGTATGTTTAGGTTTTGATGGGGGACCACGAAAAAGGAGCCCAGAAGATAATTCGGGAAAAATATAATAAGACCACGTTTTCTCTGCTCGTCGCATAGGCTAAATTTAGTAGTTAATGACCTAAATAAGATCCAAGATGTACAGAATACTGTAGCTAGTATTAAAAAAGTAATACATTTTTTTCGTGATAGTTCATATCGAAGAAAATATGAACCCAAAATTCCTCTATTTTGTGAAACCCGGTGGTCCGCAAAATACAAATCCATTAGAATATTTTCGGAAAAATCTGAAGAAATTAAAAATACTTGAGAACATTTGTCGTACACTATGGAAATAAATTCAGAAACACGTGCAAAAGCAAATCAATTACAAGCGATAATTACGATGTCTAAATTTCTTGTGTATGTATGTATGTATGTAATTTTACAAATTGGAGCAGATTTGCAATATTTTGCAAGCAAAACTACAAATATTTTATCTAGCAAAACGCATATACTTTTAACTATCTTGAAAGACTATAGAAGCAACGCGGACAAATATGTTAAGGATATTTTTCAAAAATGTGCAACTGACCCAGAGAAGCTTGACAATGAAATAAAAATTCCAAGATTTACTTCAAAACAAACACAGAGGGCAAATTATTCCGCTGGTTGTGTTGAGGATTACTTTCGTTTCTCTTTGTTTATTCCATATCTTGATTCGATTATACAGTCTATTGAAGTTAGATTTTCTTAAGAGACAGATGATGCATTTGCATTATCTCTTCTTCACCCAAAATTAATCGTAAAAGAATCCAATTCGTTGAAAGAAAAAATTCCGAACATTTCAAAGCTATATGGAATTGAAAATTTACAAGTTGAAAATGAAACTTGGCAAGAAATGTGGGATCTTTAACACGATAACTTGGACAATGAATTAGATCTTATTTATAACCTTTTTTACAGGTTGAAAATGAAACTTGGCAAGAAATGTGGGATCTTTAACACGATAACTTGGACAATGAATTAGATCTTATTTAATTATTAGAAAAAGACCATTGCGAGTTTTTTTCCAAATATTAAAATAGCCTTAAAAATTGTCTTGGCTTTACCTCCAACCATAGCTACAATTGAGAGATCATTTGGTACACTCAGACGAGTCAAAACCCAGTTAATATGGACAATGGCTGAAGATAGGCTTGCAGGGCTATCTATGCTTAGTGTTCATCGGCAAATGGGAGATAATAATAAAGATTTGTTTATAGAAAAAATTCTAAATCGATTTTCACAAAATTTGGTTTTTCTTTTCACCGGCTAGAAAAAATGTCGTTATAGTAGAAATTATCACCTATTATTGTTATATATTATATTATTGTTAATGTTTATGTGTATATTTAAAAATTAAAATCTAAATCATTTATTAGCAAATGGTTGCCTAGACATTTGATTACGTGCTTTCTTATAATTCATAAAATCTCAATTATACATAGTTATTGAGAATTACTCAAGAACCGAATTTAATTAATATCGTAATGATTTGTTATGTAATACATATTATTTTTGTTTGCTGATTGCTTCCCCCCCTGAACTTTGGTCTTCCGGCGCCCATGACACTACGACAAAACAACTTTATATGTAAAATTTATTTAGCGTATATTTAGGAAGGAACATTCACCCTCGTATGTACCAGTTTCGTTAGATTATCTCCAAGAGCTCAGGTGGTCAGGTGCTAAAGCATCCGAATTATTAATTATATTCTTATGATGTTTTATAATTCGGATTAATTTTAAATATGGAATTGGCATTTTATTTAGGCGATTAGGTGATTATCAATAAAATTAGGGAAACAACAATTTTAGGGCCGACCTATCATCAGCTGTTCGGTTGATCGAGTACGGTTCCGGATTACAGCGAACCCTAGGGAAGACTAGCTTTACTACAGGATCGTATTAATTGTTTCAGTTATTACGTCATAGGGCCTAACTAGGGCAGGCAGACCGGCTTGTATACTTACATTTCGAGATGATGAGAACCCTACTCGACAAAGGATAAAAACATTAAAAACATAAACAAAGAATAAAAACGTATATTTATATATGAAATATTCACAGCTCGAGTTGCATGCCCCAAAATATCCAAAGAAAACTGAACGATTGTTGAATTGAAAGTGTTGCTTTATAAGCATATTGCTATTGTCGTATCAAAGATGATGCCAATTCTCTGAATTCCCAGATTCATCAGGATCTACCATTACTAGAAATGGGCCTTGGTCTAGGATTCTGTATTCTGAGGATTCTCTAATTTGAGTGGATGGGTTTGGAGGATCAGGTGGTTTGAATTTGGCCCCTTAAGGGCCATCAGAATGTTCGACCATGCATTTTTGTTATATAATGTGAGGTTAGATACTCATGCAGGAAGAAAATCGGGCATAAGCAAACAGAAGGAGGCAAGTAAAGGTCGTAAGACTTTATTGCAGATTCTTCGGTACATATTTTAGTGAAACAAAAGCTTTATTATTTTCAAATTTTTCGAAAAAAAATTAGAAGTACTAATTTTTTATTTTTAAACCTCGTTTTTTTGGGCAAAAACAAAAATCCATTGAACGCCCTCTGGTGGCCAAGCGGTTTAAGTTTTCCACAAAAATAAAAAAGATTCTGAAATATCAGATATTTTCAAAAAAATTTAAGCAAATTACATTTATTAAAAATTTAAATTTTTTTCGGACTTTTTTGCTGTAGCCCGCTAAAAATTAGTTTTCTTGAAAATTGCCATAAGACAGAATTAATAAGCAGGCAAAATTTATTCAACTGCGTTTCAAGTTTGTAGCTGAATGCTTTAGACGAAAAACAACTTGGTGCTTTTTATCCGCACTGGCACTGACTAACAATAACATTTATTATAAATCAGTCCCACCTCTTGAAGCTTCAGGGTATTTTTTTTTCTAAAAAGAATATTGATGCCTCGGGATCTTGCCAAACATCTGCCCGAGGGCAATTAAGAGCATAGGATCAAGTTGCCTTGCATTTCAATCAAATTCCTCGGCGTGGTTATAGTGCTGTCAAAACTAATAAGTATATATTTAGGTAAATTTTATTTAATTTTAGGGCCCGATTTTTTGGGTATTTTTGAAAATAGCATGGTACAACATAGATATTTTTAAGAAGATAGCCAGAATTTGGGGTGCAATACTTTCCCCAATTTTGTGAAATATCTTTAAGAAAATTTGCTATCATTCCCGATATAAAAGTAATGTCGATATTCGTTTGATAGATACATTTTTCAGTATATAGGCCGGGATTTTTTGACACTCTGGCAGGTTTTCAGTATACGGGCTCAGATTTTTTAAATTGTATGTGCTTTTATGGTAGTATATATTTAACATAGGGAGTGATACAGTAAACACGAATTTCTTTATTGCAAGTCCGGGTAAGTCGTAAAGCCTATAATATGTTATACAAAGGGCAGTAGGTATATATATATATATATATATATATATATATATATATATATATATATATAGGACGTTATCTTTCTTTAGAAATACTGGTTTAAGAACTGTGATGTGGAGAACTACAGAGGTATTTCTTTACTTTCACATATACCAAAGCTCTTTGAGGCAATTATCACCGATCATATATTTGAGTCTTTAAAACACTGCATTACGAATATGCAACATGGTTTTTATCATGGACGTTCAACAACTACCAATCTTGCAATGTTTCAAAGCTACTTAGTGACATCGGTTGAAGCTGGCAAACAGTGTGTTATTTACACTGACATATCTAAGGCTTTTGACAGTGTGTTACAGCAAATTGGTTTTTGTGGAAAATATCTTGAGTGGATCAAATTGTATTTATTTAATCGTCTCCAGCAAGTCAACATATGTGGTTCAGTTTCCATGGAGGTTCTTGTGACATCGGGTGTCCCCAGGGTTGGCATATTGGTCCAGTTCTTTTTTTGCTCTTTATAAATGATATCTATATGAATATCTTTTATATGCAGACGACTTAAAATTATTTTCACCAGTCTTCTCAGACTCCAATCCTCTGCAGTCTGACATTGAAAGGCTCGTTATAGATAACGTAAGTCTTGAAATTGTTAGTTTTTTCACGGACCTAGGCGTTATTTTTGATGACTTTTAATCTACATATTGATAACATTGTACTCGAGGGTTTTAGACTACTGGGATTTATAAAGCGACGTACGAAACACGTAACTGATATCAAAGCAATTGGGGTCTCTATAACTCATTGGTTCGTAGCGTTCTAGAATATTGTTGTACAATATAGAGTCCATCATACCAGTGTCACATCGACAGAATTGAAAGGGTGCAAAATAGGCTTTCAAAATGCATAAATTTCATTTCCCATATCAAGGCCTGTCCTCTAATACTAGAGCTCTTCTTTGGGGTCTTCAAACCCTTGAATTTAGAATAAAGAAGGAACTTTTTTAATAAATTAGTCAATAGGGGGATTGACTGTGAAGTGCTGCTGGGACTAGTCCCGTTTTTAGTTCCTATTAGGAGAGCAAACCAATCACAACTGTTTGTTGAAAGGTACTACCGAACAAATTATGGATTTAGTGCATTTGTTGTCCGACTAGTTTACAACTACAATCGTCACTTCTCAGAATAGGGCATTTTCAGACTAAGCACTATGCAGCTAGAAAGGCAGTTAACCGGTTTGGTTTTTAGATGTTTTTAGCCGATATTAATGTTGGTTTTGTTTATATAGTTGTGTAGTTTTATTATTATTCATGTATTATTTTACTTCAGAAAATCAACATCATTGGTAATTTTTGTTTGCTGATCTGATATATTTTATGTAATGTACGTTTCTGAAGGACCACTTGTCCGATGGGTGCGTCGACTACGTCCTTACAAGACGCCGATTTAGGAGATTTGGGTAACAAATTGGTAAAATTTTGTTTTCGCAGGTGTGAACTTTTCATTTTTTTTTTTCTAGTAAAACTTTTGTAGGATTTTAAGTACCGATTTGTAGTTTTTGGTAATATATAGAAAATTATAATTTAAAAAAATATAATATTCCAGAATTTGCTCTAATCTAATTTTTATAACGGGTTTCACTATTTGCTGAGCTTTTATGACACTTTGGCAGGTTTTAGAATATAAGTAAAGCATATATTAGGTTATGTAGAGTGGGCAGTAGTTATATATAGGATATTTCTTTTTTTTATTAACTCTGGTTTAAGAACTGTATTTTTTCATATTGAAACATTTCAGTATAATACATCGATTTAGCAGATCTGGGTACTAAATCGGTGAAATTTTATTTTCACAGTGGTGCTTTTTTATTTTTTTTTGCTTTACTGAAACTTTTGAAAAATTCAAAGTATCGATTTGGGTTTTTCGGTAATAGATTGGATATTTAGAGGCGTAATTTATAAAAAAAAATATTTGACAACTCCAAAAAAAATTGTCTTTCCTTGAACTGATTAAAATTATATTAGTCGAGAGTGGTATTAAAATTATAGCTACCAGGCTATGGTCTACATATAGATTGTGTTATATGGGGGCAATTGACTCGTATTTGTCATCGCGCTTCGTGGAAAAAACGCACTTTTGACTCGCCATATTTCAGAAACAGTTTCAGATACATTTTTGAAACTTGCTATCGAAGAGTATAGAAAATGTGTTTTATTATTTTTAGCTTGTTGTCCATTAATATTAAAACCTTCTTTTTAATTGCCCAACGTGTCGTTTGAAACACCGTCGAAAAAATTAAAATAAATATTTGAAATTCTCAGAAAACGTTTATTTTTCCGGTATTCCAAATCATGTTAAAAATGGATCGGATCAAAATTTAGAAAGTATTTTTTCTTCATTCTTAAAAAAAATAGGCCAAAAGCAAACGTTATTTTAACGACATCTGGCGCCTAAATGATTGAAGCTTTTTACAAGAGCAAAGAAATTTCTAAAAGGCCATAATAAGAAGAAAGCAATATATAAAAAAACACATAGTACGCTACCGATTTTTTTATACATTTTTCTTTTCTTTTAGATTAAGCATTAAAAACTGCAACTTGTATATCTACTTACAATTTGTTTCATGTTTTCCTTTGTTTTCGAGAAAAAAAA
Source organism: Kuschelorhynchus macadamiae (assembly GCA_030620095.1). Taxonomy (NCBI): domain Eukaryota; kingdom Metazoa; phylum Arthropoda; class Insecta; order Coleoptera; family Curculionidae; genus Kuschelorhynchus; species Kuschelorhynchus macadamiae. Next base: position 139,813 of record JAUTXW010003013.1, read on the forward strand.
AATAAAAACCATTTCACTCCCCGTCATAACAAAAGATAAAAATTATCAAAATGTTTATTACATTAAAAAATAAAAAAACTTGGGTATCTTCGTACTTGCAGCAAGAATTGAATAGCTAAATGATACAAGTTATCCTCCTGGGATCATGATATCTAGGCCTCTACCCTCATCAGGCAGGCTTGTACCCAGGGAGATCTGAAATAACAGATTGTTCGATATAACAAAATCGAAACGTTAATCATATTGGAATAGTACTACATGCTAAGCGAGTATTAGGGTACCCTGTGACATAATCTAAAGCAATTCTTCTTGTAGGCCGTTTTGCACCTGCAGAAATTATATATTTTTGCTATTTTACACATATCTTTTCCGGCCAAGAACTTTTGATAAAGATGTGTGAAAGCGCATTTTTATCGATTCTAGTATCTACTCTCCGCATGATGGTGCTAGTGCATACTTTGCCAAAAATACCTATGGGTCTGCAGCCTGAAACCACCGGAGCCCCAGGTGGCGCTAAGGGTTACACTTAGAATGTAGTATTGTTCCAGTATGATTGACGTTTCGTTTCCGATTTCGTCATATCGAGCAATCTGTTATTTCAGATCTCCCTGGGTACAAGCCAGCTTGATGAGGGTAGAGGCCCAGAAATCATGATCGCAGGAGGGTATCCTGTAATATAATCGAAAGCAATTCTTCTTGTAGGCCGTTTTGCACCTGCAGAAATTTATATAATCCTTACATCATTAAGGAAATTATATATATATATATATATATATATATATATATATATATATATATATATATATATATATATATATATATACCTACTTAAACAACACTTTGCACCGCTTCGATACACCAGTATACCATTTTTTAAAATTTTGTTTTTGTTTGTTAATTTATTTTTATTTTAATTTTTTTATTATTTTTTTTATTTTTTGTAAATATATTTACATAATCTGTAAGAAAATCAATTCTTACATCTATTATTTACGATCATAAAATATCTGACTTTTCAGGCCAAATAAAATTATTTAGACCTTTAGGTTTAATAGATTTCAGAGTAAAAACACTGGACTTGAATATTAGCAATATACCAACGATCTTCGTACTGTTTTCATAATTCGTATTTTCTTAGCACCAGAAGAAAGCATGGAAGTATCCTTACTAATCTTGTCCTTGGTTGAATTTAGTTTCTTGTTCTTTTTCGTTAACATTTCATTTTCTTTCCTCTTCGTTTGTTGCAATACTTCATGTTCTGTTAGGACTCTATTATTGAAAATCATTGTAACCTTTTTATTGGTCAAAGGACGAGACTTTGGTTTTGGTATAATTATTTTTAATAAAACATCTCTAAATGAGCCAATACTATGAAAACCTGGGGTGCGATTTTGCACTTATCATTTCGTTAGTTAACGAATCGCTAAATCACGTGATTTAGCGAAACGACTGACAAAGGTTGGAAGTAGCATCCATTTCTTAAATGAAAAATTGCATGTATTTTTTGACGTCAAGTAGGCCAGTTTCTCATTACGATTTGACAGTTACTGTTAACCTTAAAATTATTTTGTTGACGTTGAGCAAAACACGACGAGTTTGTTTGGCCTAATTAAGTATACTTTATTATTTTGAAAATAATTAAAAGGTGATGAAGAATTAAAAATCTGAAGCTTCTAAGGTCTGCCTGGAGATCCCTAATACTTCTTTTGTTACACTTCTAAAAGGGAAGATACAGCAGCATTGCTGGCACAATTGGTGATCGAATAATTATTGTACCTAATACCTACTAATATTCTAATAAAACAGAAGTTAACAAATAAGTGGTGATTTCAAGAGACCTAAATTTTACTTTAATTAATTGCTACATGTGAGTGCAGTGAAAAAAGGTGAACATTTTAGTGGATATTATATTGTGCTTTTCTAGAACAGATTTTAATGTTATTATACCTTATTATAAAAGCGTAATATAATATTTTTGCACTTATAGGAGGTATTTCCAGATATTTTAGAGACATTAGAGAATATATTCTTAAAGGCACTGTGAGGTATTTCTATGTAGCAAATAACTATTTTAAGATACATAACCCCTTTTAAATAAATAGGACACTAAGCAAACCCTTGTTAAAGAATCAACATTAAATTAAAATCTAATAAATTTAACAGACAATTGTTGAATACTTTAGTAAGCTATATCTTGAGATAGAGTTTAAGTTTTTTTTCTTTAATGTATACAAATTCAATGTACTGTAGTGATAAATGCATAAATATCTTTATTAGAGTGGACTAGTTTTAGATGTACTAGTCAAAATTTTGTTTTATTTATTCTGAATTAAATTTTTTTAAAAAATGAAACTTCCTACTTCCTAATACATTTGTTTTCTTTATTTATCTAATGAATTGGTAATAAAAATATGTTTTTATAATAACTTTCCAATGTGTATTGTTTAAGACGATTTTTAATAAAATGGTAATATGGTCTAAATAAAATAAGTAACACGCTTATTCTGTGTTAAAATTATTAAAATGCCTACTAGAATTTATCAAATCATTAGAAAAATAAACAAATAAAATTAAATACTTTACCATTTAATTATAAAGTTTAAAATAAATACAAGACCTTATTGAAGAAGGGCAACCACCAACATTTAGACCAGTTTACAAGAGTAAAAAATGAAAAATTAACCCTTTGACATTTTTGTAGAACTTTGCATTTTAGGGTGCTTGGGCCCCATGTTTTCCCACTTCCGTCAGTCTATCTGTACGCAGCATAGCATAAAAACTACTTATCCAGTTGAATTTAAGTTTTCAACGGAATGGAAACATTTTGGTAAAAATCGAATATGGCGAAACAAAATGGCGGCCTAATGAATTAAAATTGTATAAAACTCAAGTGTATCATTAGAAAAATAAACAAATAAAATTTAATACTTTACCATTTAATTATAAAGAGAAGAGATCAGTTTACAAGAGTAAAAAATGAAAAATTAAATTTTTGTAGAACTTTGCAGTTTAGGGTGCTTGGGCCCCATGTTTTCCCACTTCCTTCAGTCTATCTGTACGCAGCATAGCATAAAAACTACTTATCCAGTTGAATTTAAGTTTTCAACGGAATGGAAACATTTTAGTAAAAATCGAATAATCTAATGTAGTAACAGAAACTGGTAAAAATAACAAAACTAAATGACGGCCTAATAAATTATTTGAATATGCAGTAAATTGTAGTGACAATCTGTACAAGGGACATCGATTGCCATTTAAAGTGATCCCTCTCTAATATTTTTATTATTTCTCATATTAAAAAATATTACATAGTGTAATTTTTTACATGGAATGCTCTGTATAAAGAAGCCCTTTTAAGAAATACTCTATTTGTAACTGTTATGACTGAAATTTATATATTCAAAAACAATATGGCCATTTGTAGGCAGGTATTAATTTTAGTTTCTTAAATATCATAGGTAGGTACATCAGAAAATTTGGCACGAAGTTTTTTGGGAAGATATTTTTTAGCTTTTCATAGGTGTAAAAAATAGACAGGGTATTCATTTAATAAAAATATATATTTTTTCACTCTCTATATATTTCAAAGATACTGAGAATTACCATATGATTGGGAAGGAGAAAATTTACTTTGCATTTTTTTCATTGCATTAAAAATAATAAAATTACTGCACAGTTGATGCTATACCTAACAGAGTAATTTTATCGTCTAAAAACTAAAAATCGCCGTTTGGAGAGTTTACATAACTACCAAAAGAAACAGTTGAAACTGAAAAATAAATACTTCCATTTTCTTACCTTAACTTTTAGAAATATGTTTAAAGATTCATATATAATACTACCCGTAACTAATTTCATAGTGGTATCAATCTCTAACTCTCTATATCCTTGTAAATCTGTATCTATAAAATGCCTAAATATAATTATTTTTCTAGATTTAAGTGTAGTCATAAATCTGTAGTAAAAAATCAATTTTATATTTGTCACTATATAAAAAAATATTAGAATTGGACATTTTTTTATTGTTCAAGTTGTTACAAGCTGAAATTAGTTTCAATTGCTGCTGAATTCTGGTGATACGTAAGTCCACATCATTTTGTTTTACGAAAGGTCCAAATGACTCACACTGTGACTTGAAATACCTAAAAAGAAGAAAAAGTACTGTAAAAAAATTGTTTTTCGAAAAATCAGCTGCAAAAGAAGGATATTTTAAATGAAATAATATGCTATTAAAAAACTTATTGATAAAATAGGTATATTTCCAATTTTAGTTAAAAATTAAATGCAATATTCATATTCTTCTTAAGAAAATAAGAATATCCCTATAAATATGGCTTTTTAAACTTTTGCTTCTAACCAACAGCATGTATAGTACCTCCACCCATTTTTTTTTATTAAATATAACCATAACCCCTACATTAATTAATTAATTTTAGGTACTGATGTCCTATAGTAAACTACTGGACAGATGCGCAGTTATACATGCAAATTTGTGGACAAAATTCAAGTTTACTACTTTTCAACCAGAATTTATATATTGAGTTGTGGTTTTCTATAATGCCTAGCATTATATCTTGGATTTATCACTTCGAAAATGCAAAAGGCCACAAGAAATCTGTTACACAGAGTATTATCTAAGCCCTTGTCATTTTCTCAAAATGTTTATACACCACAATGACTATTACAAACGAAATATTATATTGTTCTTTTCTACCCAGGATAATCCACATCCGAATACCAAAAAACTTTCTTCATGTAAAGGGTGTTTTCACCAAAATGCCTCCTGGAAAACGTAAATATTGTATATTACATATATATTATATTTATATACCAAATGGACTATGCATGACCTCTTTTGTTTTTTTTTTTTTCATTAGTTATGGTTCTGCGGGCGCCCATGAAATATCCCAAAAATAAGACATGGCCTCCCCTATGCTCCCCTTAGTTACCCGCCTGCTAGACAGTTGAAATCTGAATATTGTCCAAAAATTTCCATGTTTAAGTTCGTCATTTATACATCACAATCTAGTGGTATTCTAAAAATTATACTGAACAAAGCCTGTAAGAATGGGAGAATTGCGACGTGGCTACTAGGACTACACATAAATCTTATAAAACTAGCTTGAGGGAAATTCCCTAAATTTTATATATGTTGTAGTTCTTGACTTTCTGAACAATAGATACCATGAACACCTCCAAATCTTACAAAATAGAGACAGAATTGAATTTATAAAAAAAAAAGTTATTCTGAAGAAAAAATCGAGAAAAAAAGGTTTCTTGTTACAAAATACAGTTTTCACTTTGAGTAATCTTAATTTTCCTAGACTTTGGTCAGTTATACTTTATTTAATATGATTAAAACAGGGAACATACAGATGTTTCAAGTAAATTGAAGTTCAAAAAATAAAATTTTAAACAAAACAAATTACAAATTCCTTTTTTATTTCTATGTATGGTCTTTTTTAAGGTATTAAACTTTAGTTTACCAAATTACATATAAACCAGATGTCTTATTCTTTAATAAAACAAAATAGTCCATAATAAAAAAACAGCAGCTGCACCTTATACCACATTTTTGGGACATCCTATATAAATATTTAATATATCTTTACAAAATGTACTTTTAGGACCCTAATATCTTCCAGTACCTAACAAAGTATCCCAGAATTACATAATACTGGATTTGAAATAACCTCTTCTGGTTAAAAATGGTAAACACAGTAGACTTAACTTACAAAAAATAAAATTTCTTCATGATATAGGTATAATGTATATGATGTATAATTTTTTCTCTAAAATTAAGTTTGGTTTACTTTTGTTCCTTTATGTATATCTATGTAGTTTTTTTAAAATTTTTAACACATCTGATATTTTATACAGATTGTATGTACAGGATGTCTGCTTATATTTTAAACGGTACCCTACAGACTTTATTATAAGTTATCAAAAAACTTTAAATATAAAAATGTTTAGGTTTGGGCAATTTACAAGAAAAACAAACAAAAGGTATTCAGAAATTTAGCAAATGGGCATCGACTTCTTATTTTAAAACACACACCCTGTATAATAGATACATCTCAAACATTCTCTAGGTTTAAGACCTTTATCTCTAAAGACAATCAAGAAATTTAAGAAAAACCCTATCATAAGAAGGAATGTATTCCCACTGACTCCACTATATTGGAGCTTTCTCCATCTCTCTCTTACACATTTCCTCTTATGGCAGGGTTTTTCTAAAATTTTTCTGTTATCTTTAGAGATTAAAGTTTAAACCTAGTATATTTATAATCGGCAAGAATGATGATTCCGTTCAAACCCAAAAACATTTGCATTTAAAGTTTTTTGATAACCCATAGAATAAGGCCTCTAGGCTACCGTTTAAAATATAACCAGGCACCCTGTACAATTTTACATAAGAATAAACAAATAAATTCCATTAAACATAATGAACTTATTAAGACATATAATAGTTATTTTTTTAAATAGAATATTTTTATTGTGATGTGAAACTTCAAAAGCGATTCATAGATTTGAACAAAAGACTAATTTAAAAATACACACTAAAAATGACAATTAGCAAAACCCAAGGAAAAACACTCACTTCAAACTTATTTAAGTCATACTGTATAAAATTAGACAAACATATAAAACATAACGAGGTGTCTAGCACAAAGTTTAATGAATGACATAATAAAAAAATAAGTGCACCATTCGTCAGTTAAGTTGCTATGCATTATCTTGCCGCTGTTTTCCGACAGAATATCAGTGCAAAAACCATTAGTCAAATTAAACAAGGTTTCAAGTGTTAAATTCTGTTTGATACTGGGAACTGATGATTTGCTATAACGAAAACATAGGTATGTTTTGCAGTAGACTTTTCTAAACATAAGCTTATGAATTATAGTAGCCTAACCTGTCTAAGTCTAATATTATAGTAAGTTTCTTTATAAAAAAAAAAAACAAAATAATCACAATTAATACTTACACAGGTATATATCTTCTACAATCAAAATGGTCGAGTTCAAATTTGAATCAACAAAACAGTTTATCCAGGAATTTGTAATTGTGCTTCGGTGATTGTTCTTCCTTATATTGACTAAGTATGTGAAAGTTAAGTGAAAATACTGTATCAAATACTGGACATCATTTCTTGTATTATTCCCTTCTTTTTAGTGTCATATTCTGCAAAAGTTGTAAAAATATTGCTATAATCAATAAATGTGCCATACACCACATACTGTGTAATATAACTAATTATTTCCCTTCTCTAATTATTATAACATTATATAATTCCGACTGTAGTTCTTTTAAAGAAAAACAAAGATTATTTCATTTCGCCCTCAACAGTGAAAATATATAAATACCTGTAACAGTCTCAGGTATCACCATTATGATAATCTAGATTCAACTGCCCTTATTGCTTCTTTAGTCTTTATATTATTCTTAAATTGGTTCCTAGTTACTGGAATTTATGTTATTTGCAATACTTAAATACACCATTATTAAACCACTGTTTCCGCAAGTGATCCATCAGCTGTTCCACTTTCCAAAATTAAATAAAATACTGCCTTATTCCTCAAATAGGGAGGGCCATTCCACAGTAACAACGGGCATTTACAACCGAGAATAAGATTTTTATTCTTACTCTAAGTTTAAAACGCTTTGTTCTCCCGATGAAGGCATTTTGCCTATATTATAATATTATTTTTCTGTGGAAGGCGCACGCATATTTGCCGATCCAACCTAGTTCAGCATAGGTTCAGAAATTGTGCGATTTCATTGGTCGGAATAAAAAGTTGACAGTGACAAGTGAATAAAATTGTTGAAGTTGGTTATTCACAAGTCATAAACTTTGTTTTGGTTTTGAATGTTTAATTCTCTTAATAAGTATATATATTTTTATCTATGGTATAATTTGATTACCTTATGAAAATGGATTCGATGGGAGAATGCCTTCCACCCAATTATAGTTATAATGCAAAAATAACTGTAACAAATACTACCACTTTTTATATTAAAGAAGTTGATGAGGATTCAGCACAGGTAAGAAGTTGGTACACATCAGTGTTCACTAATAATTATTGGATTATTTATTTCAAACAGTAATAGATCAAATATTGAATATTACAGGTGTGGTTGAAGGAATTTTCTAATATCAATGATGTCACTTGGCGTATTTTGAGAACTTACCCTAATTCAGGAAAAGTTAATATATACAAAATTGCTCTACGATGTCAACATTTCACTGATTGAAGAGCACAGCAAATAAGGACGTCTAAACACACAAATTGTCCAGCTGAACTATCTCTAATTGTAAAGAGGTACAAATAATACAGAATGTGCCTCATAATTACAAATAACAAAGTAATATACCATAACTAGACAAAACAATGTAAATTAACTACTTAACACTCATTTATTCCAAATATTTTATTTTTCTTCTATTTCTAATTTTATCTGTATCTAACACTTCGCCACGAGAACAAATACCCACTGTTTCCTCAATTGACTCCACTATATATTTTTTTGCTTTTATTTTATATTTTATTTATGTAAACAGTTACAGACTGATACCTAGTCCTCAATATTAACCTAATATTAAATAATGATATTTATCTTAATTTCCTTTTTAGTAAAAACTAAAGAAAGTCAGAGCTATCAAAACCTCAATGTGGAAGCTGCCAGTACAAGTGTTGTCATTTCGGATGAAGAGCATAAGCAATTAAAAGACATATTCACAAGAATTGAAGATGGCCTTAAATGCAATCCAACAGTTTTTGTTCCGGCTGTACAAAAAATGTTAAGTAACTCTCAATTATTCACAAATGAATGTGGGTTAGTATCTGCATTATACACTTTTGGTACCTATAGTGGGATGAAACCCACAGGCAAAACTACCAAAAAACTACGCAGGTGTCACAAATTGAAAATAGGAGTGCAGCCAACTGCACTTGGCAGAAGAAAACATTGCATAGCAGGAAAAAGAAAATTAAGTTCAAATAAAGAATAAAGTTGAACTTAAAGATCACAACTACACCTCTTTTGGAATACTTCCTTCAAGAAAAAGAAAGGCTCCTCATAATTTAGAACAATGTGTTTATGACAACAAATCAATAGGAGGGATAAAACGAGCTAAATGAAGTAGTAGTAGTAATTCTATTTAAACATTACATCTAAATTCAATTATTTTTGAGTTATTGATGTTCAAAAAAATGACATAATTGACCTTTTAAGGGTTTGATTTACAGCAAAACTGAGATTTTTGATCTTAGTTTTTAATATTCTATCAATTAACATTAGCTTCCGATTAAACGGGAAGTACAATAACCATGATTTCCGTCTTAATTGCAAGTCATTGTCCATTGATAGACATGCCAGGAAAAGTGCGAAACGTTTTGTTCTATGTCATATTTCAAATTTCAGTAATTTAATATATACATGTGGAAGCCGAATCGAGCATAGAATATCAATTAACATATGTGGTTATTGTATTGAATGTATCATTTAAAAAAATAATTTTCTACAGCTACATTTTTGGTTTAGGCCATTCTGTACACAAAATTTTTCTTAGAAATATGTAGGCTCCTAATCTACCACGTTTACATTTAACTTGTTTTCCTATCTTCGATAACAAAGGAGCTATTGAACTTGCTTGGCTCTTGGACCACACCCTCTATATGTTCATACAAAATTTGATTGTAGTTTTCAATGTGATGACACACAAATATCTTGATGTGTCAAAAATAATATAATAAATATATGTTATTAGAACAAAAAACAATTGTAATGGTATAGTATGTAACACCAAATGTAATATATACTAATCACTTTACTGTTTATTTTATTTATTGATCTTTATTATTCACAAAAAAAATACATTCTCATAGCCAGCCAAAATATACTAAACCTAACCTTAACAAAAGACACAAATACATTAGGAACAATACATATCAAATAGAAATTCAGGATGAAGCCTATTGAGTGTGGGTTATGCTCGTCAATGTGTTTACGTATGTAAAAATCTTACCACACTCTTGGAAAACCCAATGATAATTTTACCTTTTTTTTGTAATTTTCAATAAATATTTTTCTATTCAATTTTATTTAAGTATGCAGGGGCCTATAATACCGACCTTGCTGTAGACATGTTAATAAAAGACTTAAGATAATAAATAATATATCATGTGCGAATTTAATGAGGGTTGTAACATTAATTAGTATGCTATTACTTATTGTGAGACTAGATAAATTAATCCAGATAAAAAATGTTTTGTTTTTTAAATAAACAAGTTTATTTTCTTCTCTCAATTTATGCTAGTAACATTAAATTATATGGGAATCACAAAACTAGTATTAAGTACAACAAATTGTTGGAAAATCTGCTATTGTACCCTCTAAATTTTTTGCTGTTGGTTTCTTGATGAATCTGAAACAGACAAAAGTAGAGTCAAGTGTGTATACATTAAAAATATTCATTCAAGTAATAACACCACAGTGATAGAATGTTTATTGTTATATTAATGTAAACAAGAGTGTACTGGCATACCTCTAGACACGGTTTGTGTGTTTAACTGTCCATTTTCTTCTGGGCTGAGCTCTTTATCAGTGAAATGAGATGTTGACTAGAGCAATATTAGCTTTTTCAGGGTACTTCTTAAAATAACCCAAGTGATATCATTGATATTAGATAGCCACAGCTGTGTTATTTAATATTTGATATTCGTGTTTGAAATAAATAATATTTATTTAGTGATCATTAATATTATGAGTTTTTACGTATTGTATTTACACACAAAACATTCATTTTATATAACCTTAATTTTTGCCACAACACAAATGTCAAATTTTTATTCTGGCCAATGAAATCGCCCAATTTATGAGCCTATGCTGAACTGGGTGGGATCGGCACACCCCGTTTCAAAGGCAGATAGAGGTTTGATGTTTATGTGGTTGCATAACAGCCGCTGTGCTGGATTAGAATAGATATTAACATAGGTCCCCCTTTTCTTTTAAAAAAAAAATACGTAATATAGAATTTTGCACCATATAGTAAATAATACATATAATTATTTAAACAGAATATTCACAACTTTGTTAAATATTTCTTCAGGAAGTACATTTTGAGGATAGCGTTCTATGCTTTCCCGTACTTCTAACAAAATGATCAAATCAGTAAAGAGTTCAGGGAATTAAAAATAATGATTCATTAATAACTAAAATATACAGGTTTAGTAATAATATGACATAGATAATATTTTTTAAACAGATTAGCTTACCTTGTTTAATTTGAAGGATTTTCTTGCGAGTTTCGTATTTTCGCTGCCTATTTGGAGGTTCCATGTTTTCATGATTTTCTTGAATATTTTAGCATCTGTTGATTACTTACGGTATGATGATGTATATGCTAATTTATCATGGCTTAGCTTTCAAGTAATCAAAACTTTTTATCTTACGAAATTAGACTCCACGGCAGTAAATTCAGATATTATCAAAAACTCAAGAACTGACAGATTCGGAAAATGGCGTCTTTAGTAATAGGTTGGTTTTTAATGAACCAGGATCGGAAAATCCGATTGTCATGCCGAACAGCTCTCCGAATGGAGAAAATTTTCGTTAACTAACGAAATGATAAGTGCAAAATCGCACCCCTGGTTTCTCTTCGGTTGATTGAAAATTTTCAGTATAGAATTCAAATTTTTTTCGGCGATATTCTAGTTGCCCGGACTCCCGAAATAATATTTTTCCGTGGAAACCCACCTTAATCTGGTAACTTTTTCATTAGTTTTGGAAATACGCCTTTCGCGCCCTGAGAGTTAGAGGATCTGAAATAAATTCTTTTCATCTTCATCCATACCTTTTTAGCTGGTCCAGAAACTTTCGAGAGGTTGAAGCATTTGAGATGGATGAGCTGGTAATATTAAAATATGCAAGATGTATAACAGAAAACGAATAAATAATTTGTTTTAATATGAACTTTTCACCTTACTTGTATTAGATTACAACATGACCCAAACGTTGGCGTTTTTTTTTTATCACCTTGTAGGGTTCAGTTGGTTTCAGGTTATGACGTCGAGCCAAATGTGTAAAAAAAAATCAGCAAAAGACATCGAGCAGTCTGATTAGCCTAGGCAGAAGCACACTTATTATGGAATGTGCAAAATGTTGTAAAATGGCAAATTGTCTCTTTGTAGACAAAACTCGCTTCAATTTGGTGCACCCAGATGTAAGGATATTGGTGTGCAGAGCACCAACTCAACGATATTTTGTAGAGAATGTAGCATCCCAAAAAGCCTTTGGGGGGGGGGGAGGGGTTACAGTATGGGTTGGAGTTATACAAAATTGTAAAACTGATTTATTTTTAACATATGAAACAATTAATGCAAATACGTATTCAAATGAAAGTCTTCCAGAAATTGTACTTGCTCTTGCACACAATTTTGGTGAAGAATTCATATTAATAGATGATAATGCAAGCAAGAACTCATAAACTCATATTGTAAATCAATTTTTATAAAAACCAAAATATTTGCCGTGGCCGCCGAGGTCACAAGACATGAACATAATTGAGAACATTTGGTCCCATTTAAAATGGCTATCGTCAGTATAAAAGAAAACCTTTCAGAATTTCCAGGGGAATTAGCAGCCGCCAGTTAAGAAAAATGTTTCGCAAGAATTTATTAATAGGCTGCAAGTATGTCCAAAGATGTCGCGAAATATATGACCTGTGGGGGGGCGGGGGACCCGATATTGATATTGACAAATAGTTTTTTTGTATTTGTTAACATTTTTTCCATGGTTATATTAGTTCTTGTTTTTCTTATATGAATAATATAATAACAAATTATATAGGCCCTGTATAACTAGAAAAAATGGATTGACTCCCACTAGATCAGAATTGTAAAACTTTATTGGCATACAAATTTAAGTTAAACAAACTTCAACAAATTTTAAACAGTTTAAAAGAAATGTACAAGATTTCAGATTCTTTGACATCCTGTATATTAGTATTTGCCAAACTAGATATTGAAACAAAAAGCAAACTATAGAACTAAATCGAGCTCCCAATATAACTCGATATCTTACTTGAGAAAATTCTGAGTTAAATTAGTTTGCTTAGTGGTGTTTCGGAAAAATTGTATAATTTATCAGGGCCAACACGAAATGTCTATAATGAATTTTCATTTGTACTTTTGGGGTAGCACGGTAAAACATGGTATACAATTGATAAGTCATTTCCGCATTAAAATTGGAACATCAAAAAGAAAAAAACGCTTCGATAGCCAAGGCCAATGTTTCCAAAATTGATGTCAGAAATTATGGGAAACCATCACGTCCTTATTTCCGAGGTAATATTATTTCTTCTTCTTTAAGCCCTGTATAATGTGATTCTGAGATATATTACCAGTACCTCGTATAATATCTTTTTTTTAGAATTTTCTATTATTGCACTAGTAACTAATAAAAATAAGAATACTACTCGTTTCAACTAGAAAGTCCTAAGTTAAAATGAAACATTTGCAAAAATTCTCTAATTTCTAATAAAACACTGTATATTTTGGACAAATAACAATATTAAAAATCGTGAGAAATGGTTTTTTTCCTTATTCCTCGACGATTATTTTGGTATAAAAAAATATATTTTAAGGTTTTAGGGACTTTCGGAAGAAATTAAATTTTGACAAAATGCAAAGGTTCCAAATTTAACCCTATATATCCTACTTTTAATCCTAGTCACAGCGAAACCAGCATACTAATGATTAAATTTAACAAATAATGATTCAAAGTCACAACTCGATATCTAATTTAGTTACTGTTTTTAGTTAGTTTAAATTTTCAAACAATTTACGCAAACTGTTTCAAGTGGACCGCAGTTTATTTTAAAACTATTATTAAAAAACCAGTTTTTTAAATTAGATTTTGACACTCTGTGTCTCAAAAATGAATCAGTACATGTTGATAGGAAATTTTGGGCATAAAATAAGAGAAAGATTGACCTCCTTTAGTATGGAAATGACACTAAGTAACACCCTGTACATTAGAAAACCTAAGAAAATGCAAGAGAAGCAAGAAGAAAATATATTGAAAATAGACATTTATGTTAAATAAAATTTTAGGAGTAAAAAACCTATTTCAAGAACACAAGCCTTTAAAAGTCACAAAAAAGAGAAAACAGGAAAACGGAAGAAGGAAAAAATATATTTTTTCTTTTAAGTAAACTGCCAAAAAAGCTGCATACTCTAATTTCTGAGAATATTAATCTTAAATGCGACTTTTCATCCAAAATTTTTCGTTTCTTCTATTCCGTTCATTTAATATTCTGAACAGTAAACGTAAATAAAGAGGTATATTGTTTATTTTCTAGGAGCCAACATTAATTTGTAAATTTTGAAAAGAAAGTTTTATACTTCACCTCAACATCAGTGAACAGATTCTTATTTCGCAGCAAAATGTTATACATGCAGTGCGCTACATTAAAAGCATGCTCCCAATTATGATAAGGATTAGGTCTATAGCATTTTCTAACTGTCAAGATAAATTCTTTAAGATTGTGTGTGTTGATCTGCTCGAATCCCACCACGGTTTTAACCATATAGTACACCATTTGGGGCATGATTGGTTCTTCGTCAATGGAAACATACCATCTAAAACTAACAAGAAACATCGTAAGTAAATTAACCCCCGGTTGCACAAAATTTAATTGCTGTTTAGAATATTTAACCGAGCTTTCGGATTTGACAAGCTGCTTACAGAAATCTAGGAACTAGCTGTCAAATTTGACATTCCGTTAAACATTCTAAGCTTTAATTGAACTTTCTGCAACCGACCATAAGACAAATAAAATGAAATACTTGCTTTCGAAACATAATATAAAACAAAGATATTTAGAAAATGGGAAGCGACCGACATCTCTTGACATTAAAGCGCCTACCTGACAGGCATGTAGCTAGGAATTCAGTTCGGGGGGGGTCCCAAACCTGAAATTCATTTCGGGGGGGGGGCAAACGGTCAAACTTCAGGAAAATTTGTAAGAAGCATATTTTCAAAGTTTCGGGGGGGGGGGTCCAGACCCCAGTACCCCCCTCTAGCTACGTGCCTGCTACCTGAGTATATGAACTTTCCATTTTAGTAACACTAAAACGAAGGAATTTTATTTAAAAAATTGGCTATTCTATGAAGTTTGATATGTTAAAAAATAGAACGTAAATACGCAACATTTATCCCGCTGTCTAGAATATAACCATTGGCGTTATAAGGAAAAGTCAATGATTATGCCCTTAGAGTAAGAATAAAAATAGAGTTCATTATTTACATATTTAGCCACTGCCAAGATTACCTCACAGTATAAGGTCGATCGTACGATGATGCCAAACCTAGCCAGGAACTCCAATGTTTATACCAATTTATATTACGGTGAATATGTTTAAACGTCGTGCAATATTATTTTCATACAAAGAAGAGTAATGTTTTTCCAGTATTAGTTTCTAAGCAGTATAAACAAAGTATTTATATTACAAAATAGTAAATAGTAGTAAATAGCTAATATAACAAGCTAGTAACAAGAGTTTTAATTAGATATGACAACCCCAATCGACATATTAGACCATCCCAATGTCGTATTAGACCATCCCACTTTCATTGACAAGGAATCCTTATAGCACAGTTTAAGAGAGAATATATATAGACTCTCATTATAGTATTAATGATGCAATGGTCTACAGCAAAGATTGTTACAGGGTCACGTGACCGGCGTGGCTTAAAAAAACCAATAGCGGTTCGTGAAACTACAATAAACTTTAATATGAAAGAAATGAATTTGCTGAAAAATATTTTACCCCAGAAATTATTTCAATTAAAATTGTCATTAGGTGCCGAGCTTTTCTTAGCTTCACTACTGCATGTGTTTTAATGTATTATTGTGTAATTGTTGATATGGTTTAAATATTCTAATTATATGTTGCCTTACTTCAAGAAGCGGCGTTCTAAAGGTGCGGTGAGATTAGGAGAACATTGATTTTTTAAATATTTAATAAATAAATTTTATCTACTTTATCTTGGCCATTTCAAAACTAGGAGCTTTAGTTAACATAACTATGGTGCGGCAATGTGAGTTTCCAAAAAAATGGCCGTTTAAGTTGGGAATTGTCTTTTAATCACCAAGTAAACAGCTAGATTTTCTTTTTCAGGGGACTTGTAATGTCTAATGTAAAATACCTTATTCAATTATTTTGGGTCACATGACGTATTAACCAATCTGGTTCAGTATAATAGAACGTTTATTTCGGCGGGGGTCATGTGAGAATCCTCAAAAGCAAAATGATTCAAGAAAGTCTCTGAGGTATTTTTTTGACGATCAGAGAATTAAAATAATTATAGAATATATTATATTAAAATATTAAAATTATAAAATAATCCCAATAATTACCTAGATGCTATTATATGCCAACCTAACTTAAAGTATTATTTACTGGGTAATATCGAAGGGCGTCTCAGTAAAATAGTGGTACTAATCCAAGACCGCCGAACAAAATGGCGGCCAAATAAAATGTTTGTAAACGTGAAAAAATCACCCTTCCAAGTTTTACACATCTTTACGTTTGAGCGTCGATAAATGCCAAAAAATATGTTTTATCAATTCCGTCAGTCTGTCTGTCGGTCCGTCGGTCTGTCAGTTCGCGGCATAACTTGAAGACTACTTACTTGATACTTCAAATTCTGCTCAAAAATTAAGGTTCATATGGGGATGACCTGGTAATATTTTAGTAAAAATTCAATATTGTGAAACAAAATGGCTGCTTAGTGAAATGTTAAAAAATTATTATTAAAAAACTACTGATCCGATGTATCTTAAATTTTGCAAAAAATATCAAGTATTAATATTTTGATACGAATCCAAGATGGCGGAACAAAATGGCGGCTTAATAAAATATTTAAAAATTTAGCCCGAAAAACTGCATACTGGATTTCAAATCGTGAGTCAAAACGAATTGTGGTATAGGAATCAACTAGTGAAATAGTGGTACTAATTCAAGAGGACCGAACAAACCGGCCAAATAAATTGTCTGTAATCGTGGAAAAAATCACTGTCTCAGGTTTTACATATCTTCACGTTTTAGCGTTTCTAGATACCAAAAAACATGTTTTATCAATTCGGTCGGTCCTGTCAGTTCGCGACATAGCTTAAATACTACTTACCCGATTGACTTCAAATTTTGACCAAAAATTAAGGGTCATATGGGATGACCTGGTAATATTTTGATAAAAATCCAATATGGCGGAACAATGTTAAAAAATGTCTGTTAGAGTGGTGTATTATTTAGGGTTAAGATACAGTAAAAAAACTTGTTTTTTTTTATTGTCGACGTTTCGAAACTGATTTTTTCCATCCGCAGGACATATTATCAGTCTTTACTTACTCTGTTCGTCCGCATATATTTCCCAGATATTAAGTTTCTAAATGGTTTTCGTTAACAGTTCTCTTGTTGTTATGTTAAAGTAGTGTATACTTTGGGTTAGGATGCAGTAAAAAAAACAAAAATCTATTTTAAAATAGTCGACGTCTCGCAACTTTATTGTTGCATCCTCAGGACATATATATATATATATATATATATATATATATATATATATATATATATATATATATATATATATATATATATATTATCAGTCTTTACCTACTCCGTTGGTCCGCAGGTACTTCCCAGGTATTAAGTTTCTAAATGGTTATCGTTAACGATCCTCTTGTTATGTTACATTGGTGTGTTATTTAGGGTTAGGAAATATGTGCGGACCAACGGGGTAGGTAAAGACTGATAATATGGGTTTTATGCAGTATATAAAATCTATGTGTCCTGAGGATGCAACATTGAAGCTGCGAAACGTCGACAATTTAAAACATGGCTTTTGTTTTTTTAATGGACCCTAACCCCAAATAATACACCACTCTAACATAAAAACCAGACGATCGTTAACTAAAACCATTTAGAAACTTAATATCTGCGGACCAACGTAGTAGGTAAAGACTCATAATATAGGTTTCATGCTGTATACAAAATCTATGTGTCCTGAGGATGCAACATTAAAGAAACGAAACGTCGACAATAGAAAAAAGGGCTTTTGATTTTTATACTGGATCCTATCCCCAAAGAATACACCACTCTAACATAACAACAAGAGGATCGTTAACGAAAACAATTTAGAAACGTAATATCTGGGAAATATCTGCGAACCAACAGAGTAGGTAAAGACTGATAAATGTGTAAAATCTATGTGTCCCGAGGATGCAACAATAAAGTTGCGAAACGTCGACAATTCAAAAGAGCTATTCTTTTTTGTTCTGAATTCTAACCCCAATAATACACCGCTCACATAACAACTGTTAATATGGGTTTCAGTTCATGATGACGAAACAAAATGACCGCCAAGTAAAATTTTAAAAAATCAATGTAAAAAATCTTCTTCAATTGACTTTAAATTTTGCAGAAAAATTAAATTTGAAAATGGGATAAACTGGTACGAATTCAACATGACGTAGCATAATGGCGATATGTGTCAATGTAAAAATTACTTATTGAATTTATTTTAAATTATGTCCAAAAGTCAAGTGTGGCATAGGTTGAACAAAATAGAAAAATATTGGTCCAATAAAATAAAAAGACAGTATATGTAACACATATCTACTGTGACTATGTTCTGAACTAAATTGTGTCACACTTCACCATTCCTAGCAAATGGAAAAAATCATAACGTGGGAAGTTCCGGGTAAAGGAAATTTACCTATTTTTTAAATTTTCACTTCAGTTGGGCAAATTTTTTATATAAGTGTTGTGAGGTAAAGGAATTTAAATGGTGATTCTTTGGGTATTTAAAAGTAAATTCGCAAACATTTGTGAAAACACTGAAAATGATGCCATAGAAGGGTAAAAATACCTGTTTGCCTCATTAAGAAATAGGTAAGAATTCTTTCTTTTGTCAACGATAATGAAGCATTTCTTCATTTTTGTACATCAAATATTTTAACAGGTCGTCATTTAGTTTCGCCATATTGAATTCATACCAATATTTTACCAGTTTTTTTTTATGTATCAGACGAAATTTGTGGAAAATTAAATAAAATTAAAGTTAATCGAGTAACTAGGTTTTTTAGCTATACCGGGAATAGACCGACCAACCGGCAGAAATGGAAAAACATGAAGATCTGTAAAAACCTGAAACGATGATTTTTTTACAATTAATGATATTTCCTTACGCAGGAAGTAAAAACTCGCGCCGCCACTGGTATTCGTCAACAAATGGCCACGGTTTGGACATGGGCCATCCCCACTTCTGGTTTTGTCGTAAACATTGGTCGATAGAATGTGAAAAATAGGAGAATCATGTTGGCGCATATCCCTAACGTGATTTATGAATGAATTGTGATCTCTACTTTAATTCTTACTCTGAGATTATGTTCATAAGCAGCTTATAAAACAATAATAATCCTTGATGTTTTCTGTGAGACGGGGCGTTTTATTGGATCTATATATTTTTAGTTAATAAATGGAAAACTTTTTTATTACCGACTTTAGCAAAAAAAAATATTTTTTATGAAAAGTTCCTCTCATTTTAAAAATTAAAAGGATTTATAAAATATCTAATTTGATATACAGGATACGAAACAACTACAAAACTATAAGTATACAAAACAGAAGAAAATTCAAACTCAAATATCTGAGACAGATAAATCAAAAAACTTGCAAATACAAGTCAAAAAGTTTCTTAAAGATTTTTGGTAATAGAGGTAGTTTTAAAGAAAAATAACGGTAAATAAAATGTGTAAAAAACTTCTTCATTTGAAATTTTTGAGTTCTTGACCGCTAAATTACCTATATAGTTATTTAATATAAGTTAAAAACTTTATATTGCTTTTTAACTTATATTAAATAACTATATTTTTACGCTCTCTAATTCGGCAATCTCAAAAATTATGATTCTACATTTGTTTTGCATACTTGCGTTTAGGATGTTTTGGGCAAATTGTATATTATATGATGAATTTTTTATAGCGAAACTTATTTTTTAATAAGGACAATTTATGAAGAATAACTTTTTTTGCTAAAGTCGATAATAAAAAGTTTTCCATTTATTGGCTAAAATTACACAGATAATTAAATAATAAAGTAAGCATTTATATGTGATTATATAATTTTATTTGTTCTATAAATCGGGGTGCATTCTATTTATCAAGAAGGAGCGATTAAATAGTTATCTGTTTCATCGTTTTAGAATGGTTTTAACAGCTTTTCAAAAGGACACTATATTTAAAAAATCGGTAAATTGGCCTTTACCCCTAACTTACCTCGTATCAAATTCCACACACCATATAACACAGTTTGTATATGCATATACCAATTTAGCCATAACTTTATGCATAATATTAATACAGGTTAAATGAAAAATTATTTCAAATATTTTAACAGGTAAAAGTACAAATAATTTAATGCAAAACCGTTTTATATAACTGGTAACCCCCAGCATTCAAGTGTTGTTTGACGTTACCGACGTTTTTAAAATTTACAATTTTTGGGATTTTTTTTTTGCGATTATACTCTGTGAATGCTATACAAATAGTGGTTTTGAAGGCTGGTTAGATTGGGTCAATGTATTAAGATTTTAATTTTTTTTTGTCTAATTATTCTAAAAAAACTAATATGTTTTTAAATTAGAAAACCCATGTTTCTGAATAAACAAAATTAACAAAAATAGTTTTTTTATTAATTTTTTTAAACCACTCAACACGCTAATGAAAACTGCAATGGCAACGACGAATCTAGTTTTTTTACAAACCAACCGTTACATTAATGTCTTTCATGACGGCCAAAAAAAAACATTAAGAAAATTAGTGCGCAGGAATTACGTTTCCTGTCTATCGAGTTGAAACTGACACAATTAATATTTTTCTTTTGTCTAAAAATATATTTTTACAGCTACCTAATTATTGAATTAATAATAACTCAACTAAGAGTTTTGGATAATGAAATAAATACAATATTTAAGTATTAATTTCGTTTTTCTCAGAAATGGTTAGATTTTGACCAAAGGCTATATATGAGACTTTTTTTTGCCTTAAATGACCCGTACTTTCTCGTGTTAAAAGATTTTTAATAATTTCTCTTGTACTTAATATATTTCACTTTTATTGAAAAAGAAAAAATTTCATTACAACGTAAGTTCTGTTAAAAAGGCTTTACCTATCTTTTATTGAACTACCTGTAACTTACCTCATGATAAGTTTATTTGGGCCCGTCGAAAAGAGAACCCGCCGCCCGCCCTCCTTATTTTATCAGTAAAGTAGGAAATTTTATTGTATTGAAGAAGGTTATAAGCTTCTGCTATATGTCGTCAAATGAGTTGAGGGCCTATAAATATGTTCGGGCCTAGGGGATTAATTCGGCACTGCTTGTCATACTTACTCAAGTAAAATCACTGCTTTGATACTCCAGTATATCATTTTTATTTACTTTTAATCCGTTTTCCTTTTACTAATTTAATTATTTTTATTATATTTTACTTTTCATAACATTATTTACATAGATTGTTAAAAAAAACAAATTATGGCCATTGTTATTTTCCTCCATAAAAATAAAGTTTATTCCAGGAAATGGTATTTTAACAAATTTTTAAACATTTTATTGGGTCGACATTTTGTTTAAGTATTTTTTTTAACACAGATTTTTTAAACATTTCTATATACCTCCATTTTTTCCGTCACTATGTTTTTACCATGTAGGTTTCGCAGTAAAATTTTACCATTTTATCTCTGCCGCTATTCATTTTTGTCAAAAATTTTAAGTCAATAAGATAAGTGGTTCTTAACACTAATTTTTCAAGCATTTCTATAATCATCAATAAGGGCGCCAAAGTAAAACTATACTAAAATAATTGGATAGCGAGAATTTAAAACAACTCGTAGGAAAAATAAATGACGACCAAAAAAAAAGGTCATCACTTCGTAACACGTAGAAAAAAGCTATATGTCAGGTTGTGATGTTTTGTCTACCGTTTTATGTTAGTTTCTTCTTTTTTTGTATGACATTATAAACTCTCGGTACCTATTGCCTACCTTTTTATGTTCTTTTTATGATTTAATTATAAATTCTCAATATTATCAAATATTTATATTTTTGACAGCTGCCAAAAATTTTTTAATTTTTGGCAGCTGTTTTTTTTTTAAATTACAACACTAAAATTTACATGGAACGACGCAACACGTATTCAAACATTTTAAACAGTTCAAAAGTTACAGGGAAGAAACAACTTTTTTTGACAGATGTCCAAGTATTTTTTTTTAAATAAATACGCTACTGAAAGTTACATGTGTTGTGATCCCATTAATTTTATTACCTTAATACTTAATTAGCATTGCATATATATTTTTAATTAAACTAAATGTATTATAATTGCTTACACATTGCCATACAAGACGCCAGTCGATATTTTTTAAGTACAATAAAACTAAGGAAGTTTGTTTAGACCTTGTCCACCCAAGGATTTTGAAGGAGCGCGGAGACGCAGCAATCCACCAGGAAGAAAACTGCGATAAGGCTCACCGTACTTGTACCTGAGATCTAAAGGGCAACTGCGTGATGAAACTGAAAGTGGTTTTTCTTTTGTTTTCTGTGTTACGCTGCATTTTCTTTAACGTTAGGTTAGATTTAAGTATTTAGTTACTATTTAGGAAGATAATTGATTAATAAATATTGCATTAGGGGGAGAGACTGCAAATAACAGAAAATACATTTAAAAAAATATTAAATAATAACAATAATTATATTTAAGACAAGTAACAATATATAAAAAAAATTGAAATATAAATTAAAATAAAAATATTTATGCTTATATTTAAAAAAAAATATTAATAATAAAATATTAGATACTTCTTGTACTACTGATTTTTCGAGAATTTTTTTGAAACGAAATCAAAATAAAAAATAATTATTTCGTATTACGCATATATTTTTAAGAAGTAATTGTAAATTTATTTTTTTTTTAAATGTCTGAGGGTAAACGCTATCGATGTTTTAAATCAAATTGATTCGTTTGATGGTTGTGGAGATGCGAGCTCTCTTCAATTTTTTATAAAAAATTGCGATGCAATTATGAAAATAGTCAAAACAGCAGAAAAACAAAACTTAGCTGAATTAATTTTTGCAACCAAATTAAAAGGAAAGGCACAGGAAGTTACTCAATATAAGGAATTTGGAAATTGGGATGAAATAAAAGACTTTTTATTAGAACAATTTGTAAATAAGAGACCACCATCTCATTTTTTAACATTAATAATGAATATTAGGCAAAATGGCAATGAAAGTGTAAAAGAATATGGAAATAGATTAAGAAAATTATTTAATAAATACAAAGAAACATGCTATTTAAAGTACGGGGTCGACGGAGCAAGAATGTTAATAAATAATTTAGAGTCAGTTTTAGTTAACAATTTTAGAAAAGGTTTAATAAATGAAAAAATACAAATTCGTGTTATAGCAGAAAGTAGCAATGATTTAGACAGAGCTATTTCAACAGCGGTAGGAATGGAATTAGAACACAATGATAGATTTAAACCAGGGCAAAATTTTAGAAATAATATAGGATTTTTAAGTAATCAGGGGAATAGAAATTTTAATGATAGGCAGTTTAATAATGAAAATTCATGTTTATATTATAGAAAAAATAACCACTTAACGTCGCAATGTAGACTTCTTAGAAGCCATGAACAAAGGCAAATAAATAATACCACAAATTATCGAAATTTTCCACCTTATTCAAATTTTAATAATAATTTTTCAAATAATCAAAACAATTTTTCAAATTTTCCTGTTAATAATGGTAATTATAGTCAATCCAATTACAATAACAATAATTTTAATCAAAATAATAATCGATCTCGAAATTTTAATAATCAAAATGTTAATAACACATATCGGCCTAATCACAATACACGCAATAATACATCTTTTAGACTACAAACACAACCACAATATTCACAAAGATTTCCAAATTCCCAAAATACATTTCCGCCTTCGCGACAGATAAGAACTATAAATTCACAACATTCACGCAATGATAATAATTTACCACCGGATGTACAAAATCCAATTTTTACTAATAATTCCCAACATGAAATTTTAGGCCAACATAAAAAAACTGTACCTCAGGATGCACTGCCTAGCACATCTTATGAAAATATTTCCGTTAAATCAATTTTACTCTCTGATAATTATAAACAATTAGATATTTTAACTTTTCAGTCGCCAAATGTAAAAACTGGACAAACAAAACTTTTGTTAGATACTGGAGCGCATGTGAGCTTATTAAAACAATCTATTTTACGAAGTAATGTTGATATAAAACAAAATTGCATAGTAGAATTAAAAGGCATATGTAAAGAACCTGTTCATACCTTAGGTATTTGTTCAATTTCGATTAATTTAAAAAATAATAAATTTTTACTTCATCCTTTTCACATTGTTCCTGATAGTATTCCTATAAAAAATGATGGTATTTTAGGGCGTGACTTTTTACAAAAATATAAGGCAAAAATAAATTACGATGAGGAAACCGTTTACTTTGAAGAAAATTATTTTAAAATTTTGCCATCTGAAACAGTAACAACAATTCCTCCTAGATGTGAAATCATACTTCCTGCTAGTGCTAACATTTCAGATACAGAAGGAATTATAAACTCAAAAAAACTTTCTAAAAACCTTTTTCTAGGTTCTACCTTAACGAAAAATTACAAATGTTTAATTAGTATTTTAAATATTTCAAATGAAGCAATTACAATTCCAATTCCTAGAGTTAACATTGAACCTATTTGTTTAAATGAATCCAAGCTAGTAGAAATAAATAATATTTCACAAATTAATAGATTCAAGAAAATTAAAAACGAAATAAATTTGGAAGACTTAAATACTGAGGAAATTAGTTCATTATTGGATATTTGTCAAGATTTTAGTGATATATTTTATTTAGAAGGCGATAAGTTAACCTTTACTAATACTCTCAAACATACTATATTAACAGATCCAACTAAAGGGCCCATTAATATAAAACCCTATAGGTTACCTTTCAAACATAGAAAAATAATTATTGAACAAACGGGTCAAATGTTAAAAGACGGAATAATATCTGCTTCAAATAGTCCGTGGAATAGTCCCTTACTCGTAGTTCTAAAGAAAAGCGATACTTCGTCGCCTAAATTTAGAATTGTAGTAGACTTTAGAAAATTAAACGATATAAGCGTAGGAAATGCCTTTCCACTTCCAAACATAACTGATATTTTAGACCAGTTAGGAAATTCTCATTATTTCACTACTTTAGATTTAGCCAGCGGGTTCCATCAGGTTAAAATGGATGAAAATGACAAACTTAAAACAGCTTTTAGTACACCTACAGGACACTATGTTTATAACAGGATGCCATTTGGATTAAAGGGAGCCCCCGCTACATTTCAAAGATTAATGAACACGGTTTTAAGCGGACTTAATGGCAATAAATGTTTTATCTACTTAGATGGTGTAGTAATATATGCAAATAATTTAAAAGAACATAATGCGAGATTAATAGAAATATTTCAAAGACTTAGGGAAAATAATTTAAAACTTCAACCTTCAAAATGTCAATTTTTACGTAAGGAATGTTTATATTTAGGGCATATTATTACCGAACACGGTAATAAACCAGACCCAACAAAAATTGAATGCGTATCTAAATTTCCGCAACCAAAAAACGCAAAGGACATAAAATCATTTCTAGGGCTAGTTGGGTACTACAGGAAATGTATTGAAAATTTTGCAAAAATCGCTAAGCCTTTGACAAAATTATTAAAAAAAGACGCAACTTTTAATTGGGATAATGCATGGGAAAACTCATTTCAAACTCTTAAAGAAAATATTATTTCTCCACCCGTTCTTCAATACCCAGATTTTTCCGAAGAATTCATAATAACTAACGACGCGAGTAATTATGCAGTAGGAGCGATTCTTTCACAAGGTAAAGTTAATAGCGATCGACCAACTGCGTACGCCAGTAGAACTTTAAACAGGGCTGAGCAAAATTATTCAACTACTGAAAAGGAACTAACAGCAATAGTATGGGCTGTAAGACATTTTCGACCGTACATTTTTGGCACTAAATTTAAAATTGTAACCGATCATAAACCATTACTCTATGTATTTAATATTAAAGATCCGGGTTCACGATTAACAAGATTTAGGCTTAAATTAGAAGAATATGATTTTGAAATCATTTATAAAGCAGGCAAAATAAACACAAATGCCGATGCACTTAGTAGAATAATTAGCACCGTTAATGGCAACTTAATTACGAATTATCAAGAATTTCAAAAATACCTACAAACCCATATTGTTATTAATTCAAAAATTATAGAAAAAAATACAAGTCTCTTTAAAATATCAAATTCTAACCCCATCGCAATATTTCTACAAAAAAATTTAGACATTGTGCATTTAAGTGTTTTAAAAAATAACAAACAACTTAAGTATTTTTTAGAATCTTTTAATAATACTAGTCAACTAAATATAGCCTCAGTTTTTCATTATCATGACATTAATTGCAAACTGTTTTTACTCGTAGACAATGTGAATATGTTTGATAATTTTTAGTTACGAAAATATTTGGTCCGCATTAATAAGTCTACGAAGTCTGATCTATAATGATAAATTAAAATTATCCCTTATTAAATACCACTATAATCCTTCAATAAAATGGGAAATTATAATGCCAATGATAAGGTATATTTTTAAAGATGTTCAAATAACAGTATATAATAATAGCTTAATAACTCATTCAGATCCCGACAAAGAAACTTTATTACATGAATTTCACAACCGTCCCTTGGGGGGAAATCAAGGGGTATCTCGGACGTATAAAAAAATGTAACAGTTATATACTTGAAGGGCTTAAAAAAAGATATCAAAAGATTTATTAAAAAATGCGAACTTTGTCAAAAAAATAAATTATCTCGTAAAACAAAAATGCCGATGACAATAACAACTACAGCTTCTAAACCTTTTGAAAAATGTTTTTTGGACATAGTTGGTCCATTACCAGAAACCGAAAACGAACACAAATATATTTTAACCTTTCAGGACGACCTTACTAAATATATTATTAATGTTCCTATGAAAAATCAGGAAGCTTCGACGGTTGCTCATCATTTTATAAAAAACATAATTTGTCTTTTTGGAATTCCTGAATCATTAGTAACCGACCAAGGTTCAAATTTTCTTAGCGAACTTTTTAAAGATACATGTAAACTCTTAAAAATAAAAAAGTTCCAAACGAGTTGTTACCATCTAGAATCGTACAGAGCATTAGAGCGATCTCATAGGGTTTTAGATTTGAGAAATTTTATAACAACATCCCAAAAAGACTGGGATACCTGGATACCTTTTGCAACTTTCACATATAACACTACGCCGCATACTGCAACACAATAACTCCTTTTGAGCTTTTATTCGGTGTTGTTCCCAACTTACCTACATCAATTAATCAGCCTCCAAAAACACAATATACTTATGATGATTTTGTTAGTAACTTAAAACAAAAATTGCAATATTCTC
This sequence comes from Kuschelorhynchus macadamiae, assembly GCA_030620095.1. Classification (NCBI taxonomy): domain Eukaryota; kingdom Metazoa; phylum Arthropoda; class Insecta; order Coleoptera; family Curculionidae; genus Kuschelorhynchus; species Kuschelorhynchus macadamiae. Next base: position 167,436 of record JAUTXW010003013.1, read on the forward strand.
ATCAACTCGCCAGAGAAAACTTAATTAAAAGCAAAAATAAATCGAAAGAAAATTTTGATAAACATTCATTTTTAAGAAAATTTGAAGTAGGCGATAAGGTACTATTATATGCTGAATCCGTTCGAAGAGGTAGAAGTATTATGGGTTGGACCATATAAAATAATAAAAAAGAATTCTGATGTAAATTATACAATTCAAAAAGGAAAAAATAAACAAACTATTCATGCAAACAGGCTAAAATTCTTTTACGATTAACAAATAAAAAATATATATATTATAGAATGTTCATACGTAATTTAATAAGTTAATAACAATTAAAAAAAAAAAATGTGTATATTAGTGTAAAGAGGATTATTATTTTAGGTTCAGTATTTTAACGATAATAGCAACCATAGCTTTGACCTACTCCGAGTATAACGTCACATACTACGATTACAATCCTGGAATACATTTTGAAAATTTAGGAGAACTTCGGCTGTTTAATAATAAATGGAAATTAGTTACTTATGTACATTTAGACAATGTTAGCAATAAGTTGTTATCACTAAAAAATCATTACAAAAATACGGAAGAATTGTGTAATCATAATAACGCTCAGTATCACTTTTTCATATGCGAAGTTTTATTAAAATCATCAAAGTATACTTTTGAAAAAATAGAAAAAGAATTGCAAGTTTTGCATGAACTCGTGGGTCATAATAGTTTAAGTAGAAATAAAAGAGGATGATTCAATATAATAGGAAAAGCAACAAAAGCTTTATTTGGAACTCAAGACGAAGATGACGCAAATTATTATAATGAGAAAATTTTAGAAATCACTAAAGATGATCGTTCAGTTTTAAATCTCTTAAAACAATAAACAAATATTGTACAATCTACTTTAATAAATTTTAATAATACAATAGGCACCGTAGACTTTAATGAAAATATCTTACAAAATAACGTTAGACGACTTAATGAATTAAATAAGGAACAAAAAGATGTCCAGTTTTTATCATTTAAGGCTAAATTACAAGAACACATAACCTTGGGAAAGGTGTATTACATCCTTCAATTTTAACACCCGTTAGGCTCGTTAATGAATTAAAAAAATCCTTACCTCATGGAATAGAATTTTCAATACCACTAGATCCTAACAATGCAAATCTTCTCAATGTAATAGAATTACAAGTATATTTTGAAGGTAAACGTTTAATATACATAATAAATATTCCCTTAGTAGAATCAAATCTTTTTTATATTTATAATATATCGCCATTTCCTAAACTATTAACTGCAAATGAATTCATTTTAATTAAACTATCTTCAAAATACGTGGCAATAGACGAAAGCAAACAACAATTTAAGACTTTTTCAGAAATCGAATATAATGCTTGTTAAAAATTTTAAAAAATAAGATAATTTGTAAACAACAAAAACCAGTATTTTTGGCACACTTAGAAAACAGTTGTGAAATCAAACTACTTCAGGTTACAAATAAAATACTAGACAACTGTGATAAACGGATTATACATTCGGATAGGGCAATTTTTATCCAGTTACAAACCAGTAACACGTGCTTATTTGCAGTACCTCATCCAGAGAGCCTCACAATATCTTGTAATAATAAAAATAAACCTGAAAACATAATATTAAGAACTTGCGGCAGCATAACACTAGGGAAACAATGTAAGGGTTATAGTGCATCATCCATGCTTGTGCCTCATGATAATACTTTTTCATCAAAAGTGTTCAGTGAATTTATTCCACCATTTAATATTACAGACAATTGTTGAAGAAACAAGAAAGTATAATTTAAATTTAATTGAGGTTTTACTAGACGAACATTATACAATATTGTCTAAACATATACCAGAATTTAACGTTGCCAATCATCAGTTGTAAGACATAGGCAAAATGGCCGAGGAACTTGAAAAAACAAAGTAACACGTAATTATACATTTTCGGTTTCTATTATAGCCTATATTTTAGCCTTGTGTATAATTATTTTCACGATTTATAAACTATATAAAAGGTGTTTCAAAAAAACTGCTTGTTGTGGTATGGTGCCAAATTTTTGTATCAGAGTTAATCAGACAATTGAACCATCCCCACAAAACAGAGGTAGACATATCGCTAGATATACTTCAGAGGAAGTGGACAGTGATCACTCTGAAGAAAATGTTAGAGTAGAACTTTCTAGGCGCGGAGCCATTGGTTATGTACCTGCTAGACGATCAGTTAAATCAAATTAAGATGTACTATATTATAATTTGTATACTAAGATAAGGTTTATTGTAAAAGTATTAGTATAAGTAGTAGTTAGTAACAAGTAGCTATTTCGAGTTAACATATTTTAAGAGATTTTCTTCGTTAGGACTCTATAAAATCTCTCACCAAGGGGGGAGGTGTTGTGATCCCATTAATTTTATTACCTTAAGAGTTAATTAGCATTGCATATATATTTTTAATTAAACTAAATGTATTATAATTGCTTACACATTTCCATACAAGACGCCAGTCGATATTTTTTAAGTACAATAAAACTAAGGAAGTTTGTTTAGACCTTGTCCACCCAAGATGTTAGACAGATTTTATTCTGAGTATCATAAAATTTAGTATACTTTTAGATCTTATATAAACAGTGAAATAGAATTATTTAAAAATACCATAATTCACACATAATAAAACCTTGGTTTCAAGAAATGTTTTGGCAATCATAAATAAATAAACTAGGCTATTAGACCCTTTGGGAATTATGTTGTTTTGTCGAAATTACAGAGTAACAGAATCGACAAAGGGCCTCTCTTAGATTTAACCATTATACCTAAGTTAGTTTATGATTTGCAAAGAAGTGGACGAACAGAATTCTACGGGTTTCTGCCCAGTACAGACACTTCTTTGCTCTTCCTCTATTTACTTAGTTTTTGTTATATTGTTGTATTTAAGTTTTCAATATAAGTGTTATTCTTTTTTAAATTAAAGTCGTGTTTTAATAACAAAGAATCCCAGTGTCTTAACAGTACTATTACCCTCAGCCATTAAAATTGGCGGCAATCGGCGAGATTAGAAATATTAAACCATTACATGGACATGGATTCGCGAAACAGTTTTTCACAGCTGTCAGAATATTTTTCTTAACTGTGAAACCGGTGTTTAAAAATTTTAAGTAGTTCAAAAATTACAGGGAAAACATTTTTTTGACAGATGTCAAAATATTTTTTCAAATAAATTACGCCACTGAAAGTAACATTGAACTATGAAAACCGTATTTAAAAATTTTAAGTAGTTTAAAAGTTGTGGGAAAAACCCATTTTAATGGTTAGTAGTTCAAACGTCTGTTTTGCAACTGACATTTTTTTTTAAATTACGCCCCTTAAAGTTACATGACATCTTATTACCGAATACCCCAAATCGATACTTTGAATCCTATAAAAGCTTCAGTAAAGAAAAAAAATGAAACATTCATGGTTGCGAACACGAAATTTTGGCTATTTATTACCCAAGCCTCCTAAATCGATGTATCCTACCGGAATGCTTTACTAGGAAAAAAATTACAGCTCTTATACCAAAATTTCTAAAAAGAATATTACCAACTCCCCCTGTATAACATAATATATGCTTTAATTGTACACTGAAAACCCGCAAAAGTGTCAAAAAAATCATCAAATAGAAAAAAAAAGAAAAAGGTTTCACTTTTTTTTCTTTTTCATTGGGCTACCCTGTATAATGGAAAAACATTATTCGTATCCAAAAAATTAAATATATCTGACGTGTCTTGCCGTGTTCGAAATATTACCTTAATTTTATTTTAAATATGTGTAATCGAAAAAAAAGTATCTACGCCAATTACTTCCACTATTTTTCAATGTTAGAACATTTGCCTCAACTATTTCTGTCTTCAAGTTGACTACTATTGGTTTTGCGTTCTCAAAATATGATTTTATACCTCTTAAAAAAATCAAAGATCTTCTCCTATGACACCCAAAATCTAATTCCCGGAGGCACTGACTATTTTTGGTACAGATTAGAAAGAAATCCATTTGGTCGTTTTCAAGTTATTGTTTACATACACACATCTGTACATACATATTTTGTAACCTAAAACTACTAAAATGTCGAGAAAACCCAACTATATTTTTCGAAAATGTTTGCGATTACAATCATGTTTATACTACTAGCCCTGTATAACATAAGATATGCTTTATTGCTACTTATCCGCCTAGTATAAATAAAACCCGTATTAAATACTATTAGGCCCCGTATGAGTATGTCGTGTTGAGCCGTAATGAACCCTGAAAATTATCTACCTGTCTCGTATATTTAGTATAAAAACCCGCACGGGATGTCGAAAGTCGGCAATAAATTAACAAAAATGTCCTATACATACTTACTGCTCCTGTATAACATAATATATGCTTTAATACTTATCCGAACAGTATAATAAAGAAATTCGTATTTACTACGTTACACTCCCTATGTTAAATATATACTACCATAAAAGCACAAAAACCATTCTTAAAACCTAAAAATCGCTCGTGAATACTTCCGTCTGTTTTAACGTAGCGTAATACTATAGATAATTGGCTAAAATTAGTGATATCAGTTGTTTCGCCCAGAACAATAGCAATGAACCGCGCCTCGCCAATCTCCTGCTTAATTCTTTTTAGAATAATGGTTGCAACAGCGGAAATTAAATCATTCTGGATTCGATTCGACGTTCCGCGAAAAACGCTAGACTGCTCTAAATGATTTTTTAAGCAATCATCATATTTAGCCATTAAACTAAGTAAATCTTGCAAATTTCCTCTGTTTGAAGAAACCCTTGTTTCGTCATGACCTCTAAATCCCAATTCGTGCTGTCCAAGAAACCAAACAACATCGATAAGTCTTCTTAATATTTGCCTATTTTTATCGACTTTTTTTATGACGGCCTGCAAATGCCCTTTGGACATAATGTGTCTTTTTACAGCTTTATGGAAATTGTTTAAATCGGAAAAACCAGTTTTATTCCAGAGACCTTTTTCATTTTCAAAAAGGAAACATGGCCAACAAAATAATTTACTTATATTTGCACACCCTGTTAGCCATTTAAATTGTTCGTATTGTTTTTCCGGATAAAAATGTCTAATAAAGTTTTTCATTTTTGTGGTTAAATTTTTCATAGGCAGTTTTGCCCTTCCTTTGGAAATTATTTGAAGCTTATCAGCGAAATTTAATGTTGAAAATGCCTTTATTATTAAGACACACACCACTCATTCACACACACTCTTCTTACTAAATTCTCCAACATTTTCAACGTTATTACCGACAGCCGAAGTTGACGGTATTTGCATATCCACGTCCGTATTATTGTCTTCCATATCGCAGCATGCACGACGCGACGTACGTATCACACAACACACGGATAGCCGTTCAAACAAAGAACCTACTTCAACGACAGCTTCCGCCCCCACTTAAAGCACGCGACTGAAATGCAAAAATTACAAACTGCCGGTGGAAAGTTCAATAACCTCTGGCTCGATTCACAGGAAATCAAGCATACAGGACTTGGCTGCTGAGAAGCTAGCGGCCCGCATAGGTTCTATTCGATTTTCTAAAGTGGCTCGCTCGGAGTCAAGGCCTCATTTATTATGAACTTGATAATTAAGATAATGTTTTAGCATTTTTAATATAAACTAAATTAATGGTTTCCTGTTTCAAAAATTACATTTTAGAAGATGTTTTGTAATTTTTTACGGGGAAGCACTGTTTCCCTTGCTTCCATGGACTGCACGCCCCTGTAAGTGATGGACGGACAACTTCTTGCCAAGTACTTACGGGATTGTTGTGTAAGTATTGTGTTTGTGTTTCGGTAATTTTTAAAACATCATTTCGAAAACCTTGGCTACTTGGTATATAAACTACAGTTTTTTAAAGCTTCTTACAATACTTGCGCACTTGATTAATTTAATACTGGATCCTATTTGGGATAAAACGGGTTTTTTTCCAATAACACTGGTCGACAAAATTTTTTTTTTATTGTAACACAAATCAGTATAGCATAATCTAATAGAATGGACCTATCCAAATACGAAAATGACAAATAGAAAGTTGTAGCATATAGGGTTTTCTTGTTAGAGTTGTAGAACCATATCGAATGTCACGATACTTAATATCTATAGAAAAAATTAATTTCCATTGTTCTGATATCTTGGTGAAACCTTTCACCCTGCTCATCACTAACAGCTCCCAAATTTTTAAAATGACAAATGGGAATGGAGGAAGTGAATTTTTAATGACATTCTGGCACCAAGCACTTTATAGGCATCTAAGAGTTCATTAACTAATTGTTCATAATTTTCATCCATATTGTTGCCTATAAATCCTCTTACTATATTAACAAATGAGTTCCTGCCTGTTAAACTTTTCCGTAAAATTGACATCGTCCAGCAATGTTCTGATTTTTGGCCCAATAAAAATGCCTTCTTTTAATTTGGCATCACTTAACTGAGGAAAAACTTGTCGTAGGTATTTAAATCCATCACCATCTTTATTCAAAGCCTTCACAAAGTTTTTCATCAGCCCAAGTTTAATGTGAAGAGGAGGCAAAAGGGCATTTTTGGGATCAACAAGAGGTATAAATTTAACATTTTGAGATCCCGGTTGAAATTCGCTTCTTTCTGGCCAAATTTTTGTTACATAATGCTGATTTATTGCACGACTGTCCCATAAACAAAGAAAACAGCAATATTTTGTAAATCCCCCCTGAAGTCCCACTAAAATCGCTATAACTTTTAAGACCCCACATATCTGCCATTTATACCTATTGTAGTTTATTTTATCTAAAATCGTGCGCATATTTTTATAATTTTTTTTCATTGCAACTGAATGGGCAACTGGTATAGAGGGTTTTAAATTTCCATTATGCAATAACACAGCTTTTAAGCTATATTTACACGAGTCTATGAACAAGCGCTACTCACGGGGAGAATGTACACTCCCACAACGAATTTTCCATACTGTAAAATTCAGAAAATATAGCATTTCTTTTTCTGAAATTCGTAATTTTTGTTTCTTTGGCCAATAGGTTCCATTCCTTAAGACGTGAATCCAGAAGTTCTGACTGTTGCTTGGATAACCCCAAATCACGTACTAAATCAATTAATGCACTATTCTTCTGAGCTGCCTGATGATGCGTTATCTCCCAAATCAATAGCTTGCCAATTTAGAGGCGCAATCGGCACTGGCAAATTTGCATTATGAGGAACAGGTCGTATGGCAGATTGCAAATTTGGATATTCTATATTGTGCTTTCCCTTTTTGGAATAACCTTCAGTCTTTGGCAGGCAAAAATAACAATCGTCAGAATGATTGGTGGGTTCTCGCCATACCATTCGAACTGAAAAAGGCTTTTTCTCTTTCCCTTCATGCACTGCACCAATGATACACTACAACTAGCACAGCACACATGGGGAGCCCACCGTTTATCTTGATCCCCAATTAACACACCAAAATATTTAAAGTAGGCTTTTTTTACATTTTCGGAAAATGGCCTGACTTGTGATTCTCCACAAATATATACAAAAATTTATCAGGAGAAATTTTGCAACTTCGGCGCGTTTAACTCGACATTCTCGTCTTCACATACACTTGCTTATCGATACACGGAGAACCACTCAATTCGAAACTCAACAGAAGAGTGATGTTTAACGTTTATTTTATGTCTAATGTTGTAAACAACCCAGTCTAGGTAATTTTTCCGTTGTAAAATGGACCCATTTTAGCCGCTCCACAATAAAATTGTTTACCTACCAATATAAAAGGTTCTAATTAGGTTATTAAAAAATGGTACGTATTAGGGCTTTCCGAATATTTTTTTTATTATTGGGAGGGTATTTCCATTGTGAAAATAATAAGCTGGCCTGTGTTAGAAAAATCTTGTTGGCCAGTGTAACAAGCAACGGTGGTAGGTGCTGGTTCTTCTGTGACGATGTAACCACATCAGAAAAGCTATACCATGTTTGCATCCGCCGGAAGCTGCCGCACAAGATACTTGACCTCTTCAACTATCTCCGTGTCTTTATTAACGATGGCTCTGAGTATGGTTTTATTCTGACTTTGTATTCGGGGCATATTTTGGCTTTCACAATACATCTGCTACATTCGCGTTTGATCTGAATGTTCCCTACAGCTGAACTGCCATAGCTTTCCCTTGCTGACCTACTAAAAATACGTCTCAGCATTTAAAAAAGTAAAGTATATGAGACGCCTGGTATATGGTTTTTAATCATCATATTAATATATTTACACAACCACAATTTTTGGAAAAACAATTTATGATAAAAAATTATGTTTTTAAGTCATAACAAACTATTAAAAAATCACTAGATTGAATAATAAGAAAATAATTTAATTACATTTATAGCTACGTAATAAAAGTAAACAACATATTCACGTACATTACCGACTAGCTTTAATACCACTGTCACCACTTGATTCAGCTTGGTTAAAATCAGTATTCGTCGCGAGAAAGTCGAATATCATATCGACATCTACTTGCGACAAATAATCTCCTTTCTGAAAACCCTCCTCCATATTAAGCCACAATAAACAAGTTCTTTTACCGTATTTAACAACAAAAACAACACTGTCACTGCTGTAAATGCCGACTCTACTTCAGCATCTTGTAGCGAGAATGATACAGCCGAAACGCGAAACACCGCCTTGCAGTTACAGTTTATTTATAAAGGAAGCAATACATTTCAAGAGCCTCTTTTGTCAACAGGATTTATTTTTTTGGAGGCAAACTTAAGTTAATTGATATTATAACAATTTTTTACCACTTTTAATGTACAATTTTTTTTTGTGAACAGACCTATTGTCAGCGGCAGAGACCTTACGTGATTTTAAATGAAAAACTAAGTAAACTTCGAAGGTTGCGTTTAAATTTTACCAACATCTCCTCCAATAATTTTGTATTTTTAAAATTGTGAATGTATTTTTTTTATAATGATTTTTTCAAGTGAAGTGACCAAGTAAATCTTTTATTTCAAAACAAAATAGCAAGGTTGAAGACCATGATCACAAAATTGGTGGCAGCGGAAAACTACCGTATATGTTACCTGAAAGAGCGTGTTGACGCAGCAGGAATATAGTGTTTAGTGTTATAGGTAAGCAACAAAGCCTGTTTGAAGGAGCGCGGAGAACGCATCAAACAAGTTGAACCAGAGAACTTTTGGAGAGTTTTGAAAGAGCGCGGAAACGCAGCAGATTTCCAAGAAGAAAACTACGACACAAATTCATTTTTACTTTTTCCTGGAATCCAAAAGGCGACTGTGGAAATCCGGCGGATGATGAAACTGTAAGTAGTTTTTATTTTGTTTTCTATGTTACGCTGAGTTTCTATAACGTTAGGTTAGGTATAAGATCTTTGGTAAAAGTAAAATAAATATTTTTACTCGGGGAAGATACTGCAAATAACATTTTTTTAAATATATAATATATACATTTTTTGTTTCACATAAGAAATAATAATAATCAAAATATTAAATAATAATAATTAAATTAAAATATAAATTAAACTAAATATTATCGGTATTTAAAATTAAAACTTAAAACATATTTTTTTTCTTTGCATTCATTTTATTTATAAAGTTTAAACTACATAGCCATATTGAAACATAAACTAAAGTAATATTAACAGTATGTATAAAAGTATAAAACTAACATATATTTTTTCAAGGATATAAATATTTCTAATAATTTTATTTATAAGCTTTAAATTACATAAAATTTAACTTTTTTACAAAAAAATGTCTGAAGGTAAAAACGCAGTTGATATTTTAAACCAGATATATTCGTTCGATGGATACGGAGATGCGAGCTTTCTTCATTTTTTTATTAAAAACTGACGCTATGAAGAAAGTTGTAAAAGCAACAGAAAAGCAAAATTTAGCCGAATTTATTTTTGCTACTAAATTAAAAGGGCTAAATACCGAGGAAATAAATTAATTATTGGATATTTGTAGAGATTTTAGTGATATTTTTTTATTTTGATGGTGATAAGTTGACTTGTACTAACACACTTAAACATACAATCCAACAGACCCAACTAAAGAACCCATTAACATAAAATCGTACAGATTACCCTTTAAACACAGGGAAATAATAAATGAACAGACTAAACACAAATACTTAAATATCTGCTTCAAAATAGCCCGTGGAACAGTCTCTTGCTAGTGTCCCGAAGAAAGCAACCCTTCGTCGCCGAAATTTAGAATTGTAGTTGGCTTTAGAAAATTGAAATATATAACCGTGGGAAATGCATTTCCACTTGCAAATATAACTAATATTTTAGACCAGCTAGAAAATTCTCATTATTTTACAACTGATTTGGCAACCGGGTTTCATCAGGTTAAAATGAATGAAAATGACAAAGTTAAAACAGCTTTTAGTATGCCCACGGGACATTATGTTTACAACAGGATGCCGTTTGGGTTAAAAGGAGCTCCTGCTACATTCCAAAGACTAATGAATGCGATTTTGAGTGGACTTAATGGCATAAAATGTTTTATTTACATAGATGACGTGGCAATTTATGCAAATAATTTTGAAATACTATTGAAAAGAGACGCAGATTTGAATTGGGACAATGCATGTGAAAATTCATTTTAAACTCTTAAAGAAAGTATCATTTCTCCACCTGTTCTCCAGTATCCAGATTTTTCCAAAGAATTTATAACTGCAGATTCCAGCAATTCACAATATGGGCTATTCTCTCAAATTAATAACGATCGCCAATAGCGTTTTCCAGCAGAATCTTAAACAGGAGCAAAATTATTTAACCACTAAAAGAACTGGCAGCAATAGTATGGGCAGTAAAACATTTTCGACCAGATATATTTGGCAATAAATTTAAAATTGTAACCGATCATAAACCATTACTTGACATATTACGTATTTAATTTTAAAGATCCGGGTTTACGATTAACAAGATTTAGGCTTAAGTTAAAAGAATATGATTTCGAAATAATTTATAAAGCAATCAAAATAAACACAAATGCTGATGCTCTAAGTAGAATGATTACCACGGTTAATGACAACATAATTACCGATTATCAAGAATTTCAAAAATACCTACAAACCCATATTGTTGTTAATTCAAAAAATATAGGAAAAAATACAAGTGTCTTTGAAACATCAAATTCTAACCCCGTTGCAATATTTTTACCGGGAAATTTTGATAGCGATTAGATGTTTTTAAAAATAACAAATAACTAATACTAATCAACTAAATATTGCCTTAGTTTTTCAATATCAAAACATTAATTGCAAACTGTTTTTACTCATAGACAATGTAAATATGTTTGATTATATAATTGACGAAAATATTTGGGCCGCCTTAATAAGTCTGCGAAGTCTCTTATGAAATGACAAAATAAAATTATCCTTTAATAAATACCATAAGGTACATATTTAAAAATTTAGATGTTGAAAATAACATTATATAATAACTCAAAAAAAAACTCTATTACATGAATTTCATAACTGTCCTTTGGGGGGACATCGAGGGGTATCTCGCACGTAAAGAGTCAAAGTTATACACTTGGAAAGGCTTACAAAATGATATCAAAAGATTTATAAAAAAATGCGAACTTTGTCAGAAAAATAAATTATCTTGTAAAACTAAAATACCAATGACAATAACTTTACAGTTTATTGTATTTAGAATACCGCCAAACAATGTTACCATCATAAAACTCAAAATGTAGAGACCCAAGCCTCGGTCCTTTTAAACTTTCTATACAACGTCTAATTGACAATCGTAAGGAATATGGCCGTTTATTTAGTTACAAATTCAAGGTAAGAAAAGAAGATAAAAGAAACCTTTTAAAATCATAAACTTCGAAAATAAATCACATCTACGCCGAAAAAAGAAAATTTTTAAAATCATAAACTGTGTCCAAGGTAAATACTAATTTCGTTCCAAGAACGCAGGAATTTTGTGACTAATAGACTGTATAGATAGGCAAAAGGAACCGGAAAGCTCCACCCAATTGTCAGGGGCAGAGACCTTACGAGATTTTAAATGAAAAATTCGAAAACCAGTACGGGCAGAACTTTGAAGGTTGCGTTTAAATCTCCTCCGATAGTTTTGTATTTTTAAAATTGTGAATGTATTTTTTTATATAATACATTTTTTCAAGTGAAGTGACCAAGTAAATCTTTTATTTCAAAAAAATAGCAAGGTTAAAGGCCAAATCACAAAATTGGTGGCCGTAATCACAACAATATCACAGAGTTAAATTCTTATTATAAGGTAATTAATATATTATGTTCCTCGTTCCATGCAAGTTATTTTGTTTATCAGCTAATCAAATTACATAGGTAATATATTACTTTAGAATACGTACAACAATTCAATATGGCATCTAATAATAGGTAATAATTATTGCACTTACTCACTAAAGCCACCCGGAATCGGAACTTCAGGGTTCTTAGCAAAGAATGTTACATCGTGGATGCACGGTTTGATTTGTAAACTAAGAAGTTTCATATTTGATTCGTTTAAAAGATCCTAAAATAAAATAAATTACCTTAGTTATATTATTATATAATACTAACTTAAAATGCTTAACTACATACCTAATCGTAATTGTAAAAATATGTATGCGAACTCGCTGTAATTCACGTTACCAAAAATGTATATCATTCTTACCTATTTAAACATTGCTCATTCATATTAGTTTATAGTATTTTGTTATTTAAATTGTAAATGATAATTAATGGTCACCATTAAGGCTCGAGCCCCACATGGGAACTTTTATGTGTAGCCGAGCCCCACATGAAAATGTTACAGCAACTGTTTGAGAAGTGACACTGTAACCTTACAATAATAACAGCTCCCCGTAGGTCGAACTTGAGGAACATTAGGAAATAGGTTATTTTTTTATTGTAGGTCTTTAAAGCCCGCTACTCACTATTCGTTGATTTATCCATTCGTTCATTCGTCCGTATGGTGTGGAGGGTCTGGATTATTCCAATAAACAAAATTTTTTTTCTACAACCGTCCTTAAAATCCTATTTTACACACTGATTGCAGTAGCTAAAGCTTGTTTTCAAGCACCGATGCGTGAAATACAATACTTTCCCTAAAGGATTTACTTCACGCACCGGCTCAATAAGAAATGCATGGGCCGCCATTAATTTTAGGCACCGTGCCCGCACTGGTAATAATTTTATTAGGCGGCCGTGCCTCGCAATTTGTATCGTTGTCATGGTAACGAGTTGTCAAATTGCCAATGCAAACAGTTTAAAATAGACACTTTAAGTTCGAATAGTAATTTGAACAGTTTATTATTTTAAGTTATAATAAGCAATAATTATGGACTCTGATATAGAAATGTGTACTCCACCAGATATTACGGAAGCAGCGAAAACAGCTAGTAATTCTCTGTTACCTCAGAAGTCAAAGGAAATTTATGAAAACACGTACAATAAATTTATGACCTGGCGCAGTAAGAACAATATTAAAACCTTTTCTGAAAATGTTTTACTCGCATATTTATCAGAATTGTCAAAAAATGTGAAATCATCAACACTATGGAGTCATTATTCAATGCTAAAAAGTACTATTAGCATTAAAAATAACATTGACATTGGTAAATATCCAAAAGTTCATGCATTTTTAAAACGGAAGAATGAAGGATATATTCCACAAAAATCTCGAATATTGGAGAAAGAACAAATTTTCAAGTTCATAAATAAGGCTCCTGACGAAGTTTTTTTATTAACCAAAGTGATATTAATATTTGGGATTGCTGGTGCTCTAAGAAGAAGCGAAATTTATAAGCTAAAAATGTGCGATATTCAAGATTTAGGAAGTGTTCTTGTTGTATCCGTCCCTGATACAAAAACCAAAATAACAAGAAAATTTACCATTACCGAGCATTTAGAATTATACAGAAAATATGCCGCCCTTCGTCCCCAAAATTATCAAGAAAACAAATTCTTCATCAAGTATCAAGGAGGAAAATGTACTCGCCAAGTCGTCGGGATAAACAAATTTGGAAAATTGCCTAGTGAAATAGCAAAATTTTTAAAACTACCACATCCAGAAAAATATACAGGCCATTGTTTCAGACGATCATCTGCTTCCTTGCTAGTTGAAACCGGTGCAGATTTACTAATGTTAAAACAACACGGCGGTTGGAAATCTTCAACGGTAGCTGAGGGTTACGTAGAAAATTCCCTTAACAAGAAAAATGATATTTCAAATAGACTTTTGTCAGTTCAAAATCCAAATATGACCTCGATCACAAGCAGCAATATTATTAACAAATCATCATCAAAGGAGGCTACAGAAGTTAAATTTAGTAATCTAACAAATTGCAACATTACTATTAATAATTACAATAATTATAAAGAAGAAAATTAAATAATTTAACTATAATTTCTATTAAAAAGTTACAATTATTATAAAGTAGAAAATTAAATAATTTAACTATAAGTTCTATTAAAAAGTTACAATTATTATAAAACAGAAAATTAAATAAATAGTTCATTAGTTTAATTTGTATTATATAAAGGAGAAAATTAAATAGTTTAATTTTATTTCGTACTTGTATTATTTACGGTTGTAGAAAAAGTATAGTGTGCAATACGTGCGTGAAGACTTTTATACCCTTGTGTGATATTGTGACCCTCGCCTTCGGCTCGGGCCACAAACATCACACTCGTGTATAAAAGTTAACTTCACGCACTTGTTACACAATATACTATTCTCTACTAGCCAAACCCAATTACAGAACAAGTAAATATGAATATAGTAATTTTACAAAATCATATAACATATTTCAACCTTTATTGATATCTTGTATACTACTCTGGAAAATGTCAATATTGTTATATTCATTACATAGACTATTGTAGATTGGTGCGTTCTTTAAAAGGTTAGTGTGAGAAATACTGAGGTAGAAAGAGTCAGTGGAGCGTATACGCGGAACAATAAAATTGCTTTTATGTAATAAATCTGGACCCCGTGCTATTCCCAAACACTTTTTGGAGTGTAATGGCAGAGGAAGATTTTCTTCTCACATTTAGACTCTAGAAGTTGTGTCTAGACAGTAACATATTATAAGGTATCTTAAAGGATGGGTAGACTTTATCATTTCTATAGCTTAAGTATTTCAAAAAGCGTCTCTGTACGGCTTCTATACGATCGATATAGACCTGATAAAACGGACTCCAGAGAACTTGGATTCACTAAAATTTAACAAAGGGTCTTAAAAGTTTTGATATCACCAAGCCCTGACTGAGTGCAAGATAATGTCAAAATGAAAATGTAGAATCAAAAGTATCTCCAAGGTCAGCAAACGTTATGCAATGTGTATATATAAGAGGATCTTGTTTGAGTAAATATGAGATAACCCTTCATTTGGCGTAGTTTGCGCTAGGATATTTCTCCGACTCCACTAAAAAACACGTTCAAATTTCGATGAAAGTCTCTCGCAGTTTGCGAGATTTCGTACAGACACTGGCATATTAAGGGTTAAATATTAGTAATGTGATCCCTGAATAGCAATATGGCTTCCGTAAAGGTTATGGTTATTTAAAGCCCTTGATAATAATCTAGCTATTCTTTTGGTTCTTTTGGATTTTACTCAAGCTTTTGACATGGTCAACCACGAAATATTATTAGCTTTATTACAGTATTTGGGATTTAGCGATTCTTCATTGGCACTGGTATCATTTTCTTTATCAAACAGAAAACAAAGAGTAGAATTTGTTGGTAAAATATCGGAAGCCCTTAATGTTGCCTTTGGGGTGCCTTACGGTAGCTTCTGGGTCCACTATTATTATAATCTCTATACGACGCAACTAATAAATAAATTTCTATATTGTAACCATTATTGCTGCGCAGATGATTCCCAGGTCTAGTATTCATTTAAAAGTACTGATGTAGTCGAGGCCAATCGGTGCATTAATGCGGTTATAAACACCTTATACAGGGAAACTCAAAAGCTCCTCTTAAAGGTTAACCCAACCAAATCAGTAGCTATTCTTTTTTGTAGTGATAATAATCGGGCAAATATTTTAGATAACTTAAAACTATACATAAATAACGATCCCATAGCTTTTAAAAACTCTGCCAAAAATTTAGGACTCATAATGGATCATAAACTTGGATTTAAAGAACATGTTACTCTTAAACTAAGAAGTGGATATTCCGCCTTAAGAACAGTATTTTCGCAAAGGCATTTTTGAACTTTAGCATTAAGAAAATACTTTGTGGTGCACTAGTGTTATCACCATTAAATTTCTGTGATACCATATATGGACCTTGTCTTGATGATGCCGACGCTAATAGAATACAAATACTCCAAAATTCCTGTCTAAAGCTTATTTTTGGTATAAAAAGACGTGAGCCCATTTCTCAAAAGTTAAAAGAAGAAAATTGGTTAAATATGCACAATAGACGAGTTTTACATGCTCTTATTCTTCTTTATATTAAAATTCTTAAGTTTAAGATTCCACCACATTTAAAAAAAATAACTTGTAGTGATGTGCACAATCTTAATATAAGACAAAAAAATCTATTTACCATACCGTCGCACAACAAAGAATTTTTAAAATTTTGGTGCTGATTGTACTCGTCTTTCAACTATTTGACTGTACTGATGAAGACCTCAAGTCAGAAACACGTATCTATAGTAATCTAAATTTCATTGCTTTAGCGGTCATCCCAAAAAATTCCATTTTCTACTATATAGTTATGCTTACAAAATTTGGCATTTGGGAGTTTCTAGACATGCGGAATTGAAAAATTGTATCGGCACTGTTCCCAGATTTTCCAGTTTTGCCTTACAGGTAGTCATTTTCTTTTCTTAAATAGAATGCCTTTTTTATTTTAATATCCCAAATTTCTTTTTACTAATATATATATATATATATATATATATATATATATATATATATATATATATATATATATATATATGCACGGTAATGCCTAAATACATAAAACACGCACCCAAGTCTCCGCCTTAAATAATAACGGTTTTAGAGCGTGTTTTATATAGTACGAAAGCAACTATTAATCTAGCTTTACCGCAAGACAGGTGTAAAGAAATCTTGTTTTAAAAATACACAAATTTGTGCTACATTCTTAAACATAAGGAAATCAAGTCGCCTCGTTTGTGTGTACTTGCAACGCATAGATGTGCGCATAAACCTCCAACACCGTTGCCAGAGTTAAACATAATCAATGACCGCTACCCCACTAACGTGGTTGGCGGGAAAAGTGACAAGAGAGAGACACAGTAACCTCCTATCCTTTTGTTTGAATCCCTAAAAAAATATTCTTCCCCCGGCTTTAATAATATAAATAGTAGTACATTAAAACACATCCACGTTATCTCTCCTAACTAGTTATTTACAAGGTCGCACGCAAAGGGTACAAATCAAAGATTCTTTTAGCACCGTGAAGGAAATTACGTATGGCGTGCCACAGGGGACGGTATTAGGCCCGTTGTTATTTAATATATACATCAACTCATTGCTAATCCAATATTATTCAGGGGATATAATTTCGTTCGCGGACGACACGGTCTCGTTTGTAGAGGGGGTTTCTTGGAATGAAGTAGAAACTAAAATAGAAGAAAATTTGCGTGATATTATAAAATGGCTAGATTACAATCTTTTAAGTGTAAATTTAACGAAAATAAAATATTTAGCATTCTCAAGCAATGTCACGGGCTTCCCTACCAACGTTCAAATAGGAATATATTTACCATTCAGAAAAAATATTACTGGAGTATTGATTATATTGACTATTTGGGAATACTTTTCGATAAACGTTTAAAATGGAACCACCAAATAAATCAACTAACCAAGAAGCTTGAAGATCATTGTTTTACCTTTTTAAACACATACAATTTATTTCAGACATGGACAATTTACGCACCGTCTATTTTGCTCTTGTTCAATCGCTTCTGAATTACGGAATTATCGCATGGGGAGGAGCCTATGATAGTACATTGAACCCATTAAAAATAGCCCAGAAAAAAATAATTAAAATAATTTTTAATCTAGATATAAGATATCCCACTGAACAACTATTTAGGACGGTAAATCTACTTGACATCAGAAATATTTTTCTCAAAAATTCAATCCTACTCCTAAATAAAAATAATCATTTTACTTCTCCTGAATTTACATACTATCGCACTAGATTTCAAAGAAATGATAATAGAATATTGCCTAAAGTGAACAAATCTATAGGAAAAAGAAGTTTTGCATATATAGGTTGCAAATTATTTAATCTGATTCCTCTAGATTTAAAAAACCTGATTCAATTGCCAAACTTCAAACGCATTCATTATTTGTGGGTATTGTTTATTTGTATTGTTTTATGGTTAGGATTAACATTGTAATGCTTATAGAATGTAGCCAGATTTGAATTTGTACAAATTAATAATGTTTTGGTATAAGATTTAAACCAAGTAACTTCCACAATCGGCTAGTAGCAGTCAAGCTATCAGCTTTGCACAGCCGTATTGTGTTATTAAACTTATTTATGAAAATATGATAAAACGAATATGGTAATTGCCTCTCCATACATTTATTGTTTTACCACTGTTTAAAATTATTTTGTAATTGTTTTGACTATTACAAATAAATATATTTTTGATCTGATTTGATTTGACATTATCTAGATCGTATTTAGGATGTTATGGATTATTATAAGAGTATTATTCTGCTTGTCATTTCATTGGGTCAGAATGGCTTTAGGTAGGTACCTATTTCTTTCGGAAAACTACAATAGAACATCGTAACTAAATAAAAATAATAATTGTAACAGTTATTAAAATATTAAAAAATCCAGGAAAAAAAGCACATCCTATTGCAATAATCAACAATACTTCGTTGTTTAAGGTTTCATCAAAATTTAACTAGTTTAGTTTTCTATCACACTTGAATCCCAATTTGAGGTAAATTAAATTAGTTTTTTAGTAACATATTTTTTTAAATTCCATTAGGCCGCCTTTTTGTTTGACTATATTGGATTTTTACCAAAATGTTTATATATCCCCTAATTTTTAACCGAAGTTTCAAATTAATGGGATAAGTCTCGGGATAAGTAGTCACAGACAGACGAAGCAGCGAATTTATGAAAACGTATTTTTCAGTATCTAAAGACCCTGAAATATGAGAACTTGAAAAAATCCCAAAGAGAGATTTTAAGTATGAAAATGTTTAAGAAAAGAAAGCAATATGTTACTACTTATTGTATTTTTGTGAAAATTTTGAAGTCCATTGAATTAGTAGTCTCTAAATAATGATTTTTTAAATATTTTAAAATGGCGCTATTTTGCTCCACTATATTGGATTTTATCAAAATGTTCCCCTTCAACCAAAATTTCAAGTCTCTCAGATAAGTCGCTTCTGAGCTGGCAGAACGGAAGACCGACAAACCGACGGAAAAGGAAAAACACAACGATCTTGAGAAATCTTAGAGGATGATTTTTTCACGATAACAATACAATTCATTCAAGGGAAGTAAAAACGCGATCTAAGAAAAATTAATTATTCCATTTGCTGTTGTTGAATCAAATTTATATAACTTATTATTAAAGTCGAAAATTTCTAACGCCAAAAAATTTTCAGCAAGTAATTTTTTAACGAATTCAACTAAAAATTTCGGTTTAGTTAAAAAACTTCTTATAAAGTAAATATTTGAATAAATTACATAATTAGTGTTGAAATAAAAAGTGGAGCATAAGCGTCACCATATTCTAAAAATTATAAATATAAATATGAAGAATATATTTATATAAATAACGTTCTTCCAAGTACGAACTTCTCAGAAGCTTCTTCTTGTCGCAAGCTATAAAAAGACGTCAGAGTTATTTACATTTACCTAATTTTAGCACATGAATTGCTAAGCCTGAATTATACCAAGTAAATAAAACATATTTTTCAGACCATACAAATTAAAGTCTGCCGTACCTATTATTCTCCTCGGTACAATGTTTTCATATTTCTGAGGCGCGTAGAATATGTGGAGCGTAATGCAACTGGGCTGTTATCCATGATGTATGAGAGTATAAAATGATGGTGCCACGAAGTGGCAAAACCGTGAACTACATTGTGAAACTGTACATGTATAGACCTCTAAATGACCTCTATCGAAAAATTTGTCTAACGCTTTCTTTTAACGTTCACGCCTCCCGTTTTGGAGGTGTGTAGAGTAGCAAAAATATATAATTTCTGCAGGTGCAAAACGGCTTACGCGAAGAATTGCTTATATATATATATATATATATATATATATATATATATATATATATATATATATATATATGCCTCTGTATATCCATTAAAAATATTAATATTTGTATTCACAGGTGCCAAGCATCAGATAAAATACAGAGTTTTTATAGCAACAAAAATGTTAACCAAAATATTCTAGACCCGATGAGTCTCATAATTTCACCACATAAACATTCCACCAAGCAAATTGCTTCTCCTAGGTTCGTATCGTAAACTATAAGTATGATAGATATTTGTGTTTTAAATTTGTGTCTACTAACTAAAAAATGTGTTTTTTAAATGTATTATAAAGTGTAAAATGTTAGTCATTTTAAGCCATTTAACGTCTCAATGTATATAATAATGTTTATGTGTATGTATGTATATATTTTTATTGTGTTTTTAATGGAAGAGAACATTTTTAGGAATCAGGAGACAATAAAATCTTGAGGAAGCTCAACACAATGAGCGAAACGTTGATTTAAAGTGAGAATTTTTTTTTCATTGTTAACCTAACCCAAGAAAATAAAGTCCCACATATGGTTAAAGAAAAATTCTAATTTATACATATATGTTATATCAGTTTATAGCCACGTGAATGCATTGTAAGCAGTACCTTCGAGTTG
This sequence comes from Kuschelorhynchus macadamiae, assembly GCA_030620095.1. Lineage (NCBI taxonomy): Eukaryota > Metazoa > Arthropoda > Insecta > Coleoptera > Curculionidae > Kuschelorhynchus > Kuschelorhynchus macadamiae. Next base: position 188,336 of record JAUTXW010003013.1, read on the forward strand.
CAATTCCCACAGCTGGAAGGTGCCGCATCAGCATTTTAAAACATATAAAACGCTCTGAATTGTAAATATAAGTTAGTTCATATTATATACCGTTTTTATGCCAGTTTAAGTTCCGATACTGTATAAAGTAATTTCAAAGTTAAATAATATTTTTTTTTAAAAAGTGGATTTTTGAGTTAATAGTGTAACAAATTGGCGCAGTCGGTAGGATTCGTCTAATGTCGGCAGAACAAGGAAGACCTAACTGTTGACGGCGGATTCAATCCCTTAACGAAGAAAAGAACCACATTTAAGGCATCCTCACTCGAAGATACCTGCGGAAGGAACACCTAGTGAAACCCCTGGCAGCCCTGAGAGAATAAGACAACTAATGCTCCTACTAACGTAAGTGACATTGAATTATCCCGTTTAAGTGTTGTCTCTTATTTTTATTCTGTTTCTGTTCGATTTTCTATACGTGATTTTTCTACATACTCCCTGATTTTAGTTTTAAAAATTTAAAAAGAAAGGTGAATTTTATATACTAATTTTCTTTCTCCAATACTCGCCTAATATTTTGTTTTCCCCCAATTTATATTTTGAAAATTAAAAACAAATAGTATTTAGCAAAATGCCCGAGACACGTTCCCAACAATCTCAAGAAGCTCAACAAACTCAGCCACCTATCCAGCAACCGATACAAGGTGCTGAGGTAGAAATTGAGCATTACAGGCTTTCCGAAATATTTTCTATAGTGCCTGATTTTGAAGGCGATCAAATCTCCTTGGGTACCTTTTTAAACGCGTGCGATTGTGCTAATCAAATGGCAAAAACTGACCAAAAACTGTTATTAACGATTCACATTAAAAACAAACTTAAAGGTAGAGCCGCGCAATTAGTAAATTCAAGAAACCCTGCAACATATTGCGAGATTAAACAACTCTTAAACCTTCATTTTGGCAACTCGAGGGACCTATCGTCTCTTATACAAGACCTTCAAAGACTCCGCCAAGTACCTGGCGAGTCCGCCCTTACATTTTACAATCGCTTACAGGTTTTGAATGCAAAAATGCTCTCAAGTATTCGAAAAGCTTCCAACCTAAGTAATAATCAAAAAGCTGCCCAAAGCAAACTAATTGAGACAATGAGCCTAAATACTCTTTTAACTGGACTAGAACCTCGCCTAGGCCAAATTATTCGTGCAGGTAATCCAAGAGATCTTTTAGAAGCTCACTCCCGCATTAAGCGTGAACTACTTCTAGCCAAGTGCCTCAATTTTCACAGCAAAATAGACCCAACATATTTTCGTCTCAATATAGACAACCTGCAGCTACCCAACAGGGTCATGCTACATCTCGTCCACCTGTAATGCAAAGAAATTCGAATTTCTCTCCAAATCAACAAAGAGCTCACCATGTAAATTATGATTACCAATCTTACGAAGGACCACAATATTACGACGAATATTCTCAAGATGACAGCAACTTGGAATACCAAGAATATTATACTGAAAACGAACAAACACAATTCGAACAATTTGACAACTCAGATTTCCAAAATTTTCCACCTCCCCTTTACAAAAACCATCTTCCGGAGATCACTACCCAATCGAACAACTCGGTGTCGGAACTGCAGAGTCAGATTCAGACAATGAATTTAGACGATTTGGACCCCAATGTGAATTTTCCGGAACAAGCGTTCCTTTAAACCCGTTTCTTACTGTCAACCCCAAGAACCTGTACTATATTAACGATGCCTCAAATACATTCAAACTTTTAATTGACACCGGAGCAGGGATATCCATTTTTAAAGAAAATACGGTGAAAAAGTTTACCCTCAGATCACCAGAAAACGTAACTATTCAGGGAATAACAAATCAGAAATTGTTTAATTTTGAATCGACTCTTGTCCTTTTTGAAATAGGTAACCCACACAAGGTATACATTTATAACTTAGATATCGATTTTGATGGAATCTTAGGACTTGATTTTCTCGAACATTATGAGTGTATAATTGATCTTAAATCAAAAAATTTAATAACGAACTTTAAAACGATTCCGTTGCATAAAGTTGGGGCTATTACAACAGAAAAAAATGTCGATAAAAACGAGATAAACAACAAAATTTCTATTGACGCTCGCACAGAAATTTTTTTTAAATTAACATGTAACTTAAAAAATACAGACGCCCTATTAATGTCTCAAGAAAAAGAAAAAGTTCGTTTACCAAATGCTATTGTACATGTGAATTTATGACTTCTATTTTAAATGCTAACACCATGCCAAAAACCATCGATTTTTCCGATCTTTCTATCGAACCATTTACCCCTAATGATGTTATCCTAAACCTAAACACCCAAGATAATTATGAAGCCGATCAAATCGACAGAATACAGATAATTCAAAACGAGTTAAGAACCGAGCACCTTAATTCCGAAGAAAAGGAAATGATCAGAAATCTCTGTCTAGAATACTCTGACATATTTTACATCGAAGGTGATAAACTAACTTTCACCAATGAAATCAAGCATGTTATAGAAACTAATAATGCAAAGCCCGTTTTCACAAAATCTTATAGGTATCCTCAGATACATAAAGAGGAAGTGAAAACACAGATGGGAATGATGTTAGACCAGGGAATTATACGGCCTTCCATTTCACCGTGGTCCTCACCTGTATGGGTGGTACCCAAAAAACTCGATGCGTCCGGGAAACAAAAATGGCGTGTAGTTATTGACTACAGAAAGCTCAATGATCTCAGTATTGATGATAAATATCCTCTTCCAAACATTTCAAACCTTTTGGACCAACTTGGTAAATGTCAATATTACATTATTATTATTGAAATAATCGCGGATACGAAAAAATACAGTTACAGGGAGAAGCGCGGAATATTCAACGGTATAGGCACTGTCTGGAAATCCATAACTGGAAATCTCGATGCTTCCGACGGTGAGTACTTCAATGAATGCATTGATAAAGTCTCTTAAGACCAAAGACATATCAAAAATCTCCTCAAAAATCAGATATCGGTTACTACCTCAGTAATAAAAACCTTTAACGCGTCAATACAAAAACTTCAAATAGATGAAGAAACATTTAACCGGGACATAAACGAAATCCACAAATCGATAATGGACATTTCCGACGACCTCGCAATTTACCATGCCCTGATAAGAACTCTAGATTTATGTGAATCATTAATGGAAAGTTATTATTTTATAGAAAATTTTCTTATATATATCTTGCACAGTTCAATAATAACCCCGGGATATCTGATTAGTTCCCTTCAAGAAATTTCACAATCTCTCAGAAAAAATAATCTTCCTCTACCTGTATACTCTTTAACACTTGCCCAGTACGTTGAGATTATCGAGCTTGAAGCATATCAATCTGATACTAAAGTAGTGTTTATTCTAAAAATACCCTTAGTAAACCCTGAAAGCTATACCTTGTATCATCTCTATCCAATACCCGTATTAGATAATCGAACAGAATTTCATCATATAATCCCTACAACACAAAAACATATTGCGCGGGACCATGATTCAATTTTATATATTTCATTTCAAAACCTGGGAAGCTGCAAATCACTAGGGCGAGGCCAAAAGATCTGCTCAGATGTTCTACCCTACCCGATAGACAGTGAAGCGTTTTGCGAAGCTCAGCTACTTAGAGGACCAACTACACCATTTACCGAAGACGTGCCAGGTATCTCTTCTTCTTGCAAAGGGATACAACGTTAAGGACATCGACCAAAACTTTTGGTTGATTACAGTGTCAGACCCACTACCAGTTACAATAAAGTGTGAAGGAAAAGAGGTCAGGACAAGTATCATCAAAGTCAGTCAATCAGTCCCTTCTTAGACTTCAGCCATATTGTAATGCCTTTATAGGAAGCACAAGAGTTCATGCCAAAGCACTCATTGATAAGTATCAAAATGTTACTTATAAAAGCCACCCAGTGATAATCCCATACAAGTGCTGCCAACATATTTCATCGAAGCTTCACATTCCAGACCTTAAACCTCTAAAACTTAACAAGTTAGACGTAGAGGATCTCAATATTGCCCAGCACAAATTGGATCAATACTCCGAAGAACTAGACAAATTAATCAATCAACCTTTTGTCTATAAAAATCTGTCATGGTTCACGATCGTCACGATAGTTCTTCTAGTCAGTCTGCTCGTCTTGTACATAATGTGTAAGTGTCGCCGTAAAAGACTACCCAGCATCACCAAGGCTCCATTGGATGATGGTTCACCACCTCCGCCTAGACCACAACAGCGAAAGACAGTCAAACTCAGACTAAGCAGCATCCTTGCGAGAAGACGACCAGCCACCCACCCTAAAGCCCAAGAAGAAGAAGACGAAGACGAAATATAATAATCTTACAAAAGTTTACACAGGGTGTTAACTTTTGACCAAAAGTGGGAGTTGTTATATCCGTTTATAGGCACGTGTAGGCAATGACCTTCGGTCACACGGTATCGAATATAGCAATTTCAACATTTCAAGGAATGCATTGTAAGTAGTACCTTCGAGTTGCAATTCCCACAGCTGGAAGGTGCCGCATCAGCATTTTAAAACATATAAAACGCTCTGAATTGTAAATATAAGTTAGTTCATATTATATACCGTTTTTATGCCAGTTTAAGTTCCGATATTGTATAAAGTAATTTCAAAGTTAAATAATAATTTTTTTTTTAAAGTGGATTTTTGAGTTAATAGTGTAACGTATATATATATATATATATATATATATATATATATATATATATATATATATATATAACAGTTTTTTTAATAAAATACTATGGTTCAGTTGTTGAGCGACCTCTCATATAATTATGCTACCGATTGAGCCATTGATATGACGATGAATTTGTTGTTCCAAAAGAATTCCAAAGACCTTACGCCGCACGTGGCTATTGTTACTGTCCGTGCATTTCTCTTTTTGGACCGGATATTTTTGAAATTTTTTGGCCTTTCAAGTGCCCCAGTTTAGTAACGGTACGTCGGGGAAATAAGCTTCTCTAGGGTCCATCGTAGAGGTTAAATTGACGCTTCCTTGCTACAAACGCGATTTCGCTGGGGCTGCAGTGGTGTCCGATAGGAGCATTCTTTTTGAAACCCCGATTATTCAAAATGCAGGTCGCTATGGTTAATTTTTCGAGGTAGGATATTTTTTTTTCGGATTTCCCGTCCAAAAATCTCGGACGGGCAATATCGGAGGGCGGGATGCCACTTAAAAAAAATAAAAACGGGTAAAAAATGGGGTAACTTTAAAGGCAATTTGCGAAGTCGCAACCCTGACTTCTTTGCCAAGGTAAAAAAAGAGGGAGATTTAAAATCAATACTGGATGCCTATACCTCAAATGCCGAGAAAGCAGCCTAAATGCATAAAAACTAAAAAAAAAACTATATCCGCCTTTTCAATTTCCACATATTTCACTGATTTTCGAGAGAGGCAAAAATTGTTTATGGGACCCCCCCTCCGGTTTATACAGAGTGCTCTACTTAGGAATAAAATTGCAATGTTCTGTCCATATATTTCACTATGGTTTTACGTTTGGCCCTGTAGCATATGAACGGTTGATCCTAGGCAAATCAAGAAAAAACGCAAAGAAACGTCTTCATTTCTTCTAGGGACTGATCTGAACTCCACCAGGGTTAGAGGTGAATTTTGGGACACTTTTGTCATAGTGTCATGTCAAAGTCATATCGGTACCTCCTGGGCAACAGCCAGCTGTAGTTTTGATTGGAATGTCATAATAACCAGTTTGACAGGGTCACCATATTTTTAAACCAAAATTTGCAAATATCTGTTGATCTATCTTGAAGGCTTTAAGCGGCGGTAACAATTGATATCCGAAAAGTATGGAAAAATCAGGAATTCTGTCCAAATAAAGTTATAGCAAGTATTGTATATATGAAGGTCGTTATAATACAAAATAATAAATACGGTGTGAAGATTTAGATGGATGTATATTTATGTTTTAATTGTTAAGGGATTTTTTCTTTTTAGTTAATAGTAAGCAATGTTTATTCCTTCCGGTGTGTTTACGCAGTACTTATTAGTAATTATATTTTTTTCCTGTAATTGTACAATGTGTAATGTACAGCATCATTTCACTCTACAGGTGCTTTAATATTACACTGTTTATTTTATTATTTTCAATATAATAATCACCGTCTCTTCTGAAAGGTTATATAGAAGACAATGAAGGTCCGAACTTGTTCATGGTACAGTAGTAATAAACAAAGATCTAAGTAGTCTATTTATTAAACTTAATAACTCCAAGCTCCTTCAATTCTTCGAGAATGCTCTCTATCTCATTCGTATCATTACCACTTTCACTGATGCGTCTGATTTACCAAGTCTACTAGCTCATTTACATCATTATAATAGATATACTGTTTAAATTTTTTATTATATTTCGTCACTAAAGCAGATCGTGATTTAATAATTGTCGATTATTATATATTGAAAAATGGCTTTACATATAATTTACGTTTTTCCGATCTAGTTCATTTTATTTACTTTTTGGTTCGTTGTTTCTTTTAGTTGCATTAGTTTTTTTCAGAATATCTTGCAAATGCTTCGTATCTTCACCTTAAAGCCCGCTACTCACTATTCGTTCATTCGTGCATTCTTCCGCATAGTATGGAGGGTCCGGTTCATCCTTTTGTTTCGTTGCGCGGCGATTCCGTCTTTTGGGCGGATAATCAAGTAGGTTTTGACCTCGGCGAACCATTCGTCCTAATAAAACATTTTGTTTTTTATATGTCTTCAAACGTAAGTGTATTTGCGAACATATTAAATAAAAATTGACGGATAGTGTGGATGAAATATTCGTTCATTCGTTGATTCGCCCATTCGTTCATTCATATGAATGGACGAATCGATAGAATAATAATTCATATAATCCTCGTGTTCCAGGATATTTGACACCTTCTATGTAGATATCACATTTGATGTAAAAGAAATTCTTTTCGAACCTATAGACCAAGCATCAATTGATTCATCATGATGAACATATGAGTAGTTTTGCCAAAATCCACATGATAAATTCAAGGACGGTAGGTTAATTTGGGTTGGTTGGAATTTAGTGTAACAAATTGGGACAACCACTAAAAAATTGGTTCTTTTGTGATACAGGGATCAAAACTAATGATATGATGCTGGATTTGGATAATCTTTGTAAAACACTAAAGAGCTAAATTGCTTAAATTAAAAAAAATACACACAAAATACAAAAGATTGCAACAGCAAATCGCGAAATTAGCAATAAAATAACAAGGATAAGAAAGAAATAATTTGGCAAAAAATATATTTTTAGTGGTATTTTAAGTTGCTTGTTTTTTTTTCTTATAGTCTTACAATATTTATTTTTTATTTCTCCTGACGGATTAAGCATGCAGGAACCCAAAGTAAACTAAACCAGTGAACAAGAGGTGCTTACTTTAGCTGTAAAATTGACCATAAAAAAATCTGTAGATTTCCCCAAAAAATCAATAGGTAGGTTTTTGTTGGGATATGGCACATATCGACAACAACGATGGAAAGGATTCGGTTTCAAACACCGCTAAAACCTCTGTGCTGTGTTCATCTCCAGCTATTTCAGCGTTCTCAGTTTCTCAAATGCCAAATGAAGGTGGGTCTTATGTTTGGCAAAACAGCTATTTAGGCTTAGCCAGATCTCCCTTAATTATTTTTTCTGTGGACAGAAGGCTTTCCTGAACTCGAACCCAATAGTTTGTTGCATTCTATTTTGCAAAAATACGATTTAAATCATTAGTAATAATACGAAATATTAAAAGATAACTAAAAATAGACATAAGATATAATATATTTTTTAGATAAATATTAAATTATAGTTCAAGAGTTGTAGTGAAAAGTTTTAAATTTCTAATGAACCAGTTAATGATTCTGAATACAAATCGGTAGAAACAACACCATAATCGGCAGACTGGCAGATTAGTTTGAAAACTGGTAGATCTACCAATAAGTTAGTAGAGGTGGCAGAACTGCGAACAGACGAGTAATGAAAGAAGCGATTGAGCGAATTTAAGCAGTAACATCCAAAATAAAATAGAAAATAGAACATTTCTTTATTTTAAAATAATTTACAGTATAAATGTAAAAATAAATGAAATAACGTCACAATATGTATTACTTACGTATCTAAATGGTTTTTCAAACAATATGGTTTTAAATCCATGAGAAGCTTTTTAACCTTCAACTTAAAATGTTGGTGATTATTTATTACTTTGACACAATTTGGTAGCTCGTTAAAGACTTTAAAACACATATAAACAGAATTCCGTTCAGTCATTGTAAGTCTATGGTACGGATAGTTTATATTCTGAGTTCTTGTATTACAAACAAAATTTGTATTATTATCTATAAGTAAATAAATGTTTGCTTTTATGAAGGAACACTAAACATTCAAACAAATACAAAGGATAAACCGTAAAAATATGTTGAGCTTTAAAAATCCCTCTACAAGATTGCCTATAATCTATATTAAAAATTATCCTAATTATTCTTTTTTGACCAACAAATATGCTTGCTATATTTCCAGAGCCCCAAAATATTAAACCATATCTTAACACTTATTCAAAGTTGGCATGATACAGCATACTCATTATTTTAAGATTCATGTACTTTCTAGCAATTCTAAAACTAAACCAGATACTATTAATCCTCCTGATAACTGTTTCTGTGTGCTTGTGCCATTTTAAAAACTGATCAATATATACTCCAAGAAATTTTTTATGTTCACAAACTGAAAATTCTTTATTCTCATATTCACAGACTCGGGAATTTCTCTTCTCGACTGACATGTTCTAAACATGGCAATATTGGTTTTATTCTCAATTAATAACAACTCATTTTTTAGAAACTATTCTTTTGCTTGTATAAAACATTGATCGGTATTCAAAATGAGACTTTCTATCGACGTCTCACCTAAAATCCAAAACGTTGTCAATTGTTATACCGGAATCAGAGTTTCAAGGTAGGATACAATGCTTGTAAGATACTAAATGGTACACACATTTGACTATTGTGATATACGCATTTTTGTATTGTGGTTTATCGTGTATAGATCCTAACTTGGCATCAGTTTACTTTCGTAAAAAAAATTAAGAAAGCACGAAATTTTTAGCTAAGCACCGGACACAATCCAAAAAAAAACAATATACGACACAACACATATTTATGTGACAGAACGATGTCTTTATCGCGTTGTTGTGCGGTACGCGAATTTTATTGTAATGAGTGAACACCTGAAATTACGGTAAAAAATCTGGATATTTAGCGTCCCGATCAAGAGGAGAATGGGACCTGTCTACAGATATTAAAATCGGAACATCCCATCCAAATCTGGACACCAGGCAACAGTATATATGAGTAATTTATTTTATCTGACTTTTTGAAATAATGAGTCACAAATTCATTCTTTATTTCCGGATACTGTTCTAGATATTCGGCCAAACTCTCTTGAGTAATATTTTGAGGACTATCTTGCGAATTATGGAAAACCTCATCATCATATAATTTATTTGTACAGGGTGATCAGTTAAGGGTAGCGAGCGGCCATATCTCATAAGATATTGGTCGTATAGATTTGAGAAAAAAAAAATCATAATAAAAGTCGCCAAGAGAAATTGCTGAAAATTATTTTCGAGTTTGTCAAACGTCCGCTAGAGGGCGTAACAACCAACACCAAGTAGAAAATGGGGTTTTTGTAGAATTTTGCCTAATGAAAATATATCGATGATATCATTTTCATATTTAGTGACCATTTCCCTACACTTTTTGTCTAAAATGTTTTGTTCTATATATCAAAATAAAGCGGTGGGGGAAGTTCAATTGTTTTTTCAAACAAACCAAGATGTCTCCCGTTTCTTTTGACCGATTTTAGCAAACTTAGGCTCATATGAAAGAGCATAATTTGCACTACAAAACGCTTATTTGGTTTTGAATTTTTGACTTTTGCTGGCGTCGCTAACTGAATTAGTAGCATATTTTTTAGTTTTTTTTCAAAAAAAAACAAATGTAATGGTATATTCATTTTTACATATTTTAAAAGGGGATAAATTTCTCTATAATTTAATGAAAATAATTTTGCCTAGAAGCAATCGCCGCATTTTCAAAACATTGAAAATAAATTCTCAACATATCAAAGGCTTCTTCATTCGTAAAAGGCATGATTTGTTGTAAAAATACTTTTTACATAACATTAAATTAGATGTCAATAGCAGGAACTATCAAAATGAATATCAACGTGATTGACAATTTGGTGTTTTGTTTCTTAACGTAGATAATGGCCTGCTTCGCTTAAATGCGATGTTAGTTAAGTTTGATTTTTAATTTAATTTATGAAATAATAATAATTATTAATAATAAATTATGAACTAAAGCATTCTAAAAATTTCTCTATAATTTAATGAAAATAATTTATCATCTACCTTTTTTTGAACCGTTGATATTGACCAAAATATTATTTTATTTTATTAAAAAATGGCACGCCACTGCTTGTTGTCAAAATAAAAATCATTTTCGGAATCACTTATTAGTTGCTAACAAAAAGAACCTCTTGACTTTTTTTCGTTAGACGAACGGTTTTGGATTGAAAAACAAGATGTTTAACAACGAAAAATCTTAATAAAACTGTCCAACAACAGCAGGAGCAATAACACTAAAAACAAGAACATGGAACTTTAAAAATAAACGTTAAAAATAAATTAATAGTTTTGTCGTAAATGTTCAAAATGTTGTCCATTATTTTGAATGCACTGGTCCAATCTCTTCTGGATGGAGCACTCAATTTCCGCTCTTGGTATAATATTTATGGCGTTTTGAATTCGGACTATCATGTCTTCTCGAGTAGTTGGTCGAGTTTTATACACCAAATCCTTTATTCGGCCCCACGGATAAAAATCAAGGCAGGTTAAATCTGGGGACCGTGGTGGCCAGAAAAATAGACTGCCTCTACCAATCCAACGGTTAGGAAAATGCCTGTTCAAAAAACCTTGCACATTTCGTGAATAATGTGCCGGGCATCCGTCTTGTTGAAACCACATGTTTCTTCTTACTTGTAAAGGCACATTTTCTAAGAGTCCTGGTAAATCGTTAAATAAAAAGTTTAAATACATGTCACCGGTTAGATTGCCATTAAAGATGTGCGGACCGATAATAGCACCATTAATAACACCGCACCAGACGTTGACGCTCCATCGACCCTGCTGATAATCTTCACGTAACCAGTGTGGATTAGTGTCCGACCAGTAATGCACGTTATGAAGATTTACCCTGCCATTACTGCAAAACGATGCTTCGTCTGTCCACAATATTTGTGACAAAATATGATGGTTTTCCCTAATGAAGTCTCTAAGCCAGTAGCAGTAATCGAGCCTACGTTCAAAGTCAGTGTCATTTAGGGCTTGATGAATCACGATGTGATATGGATGCATTTTAAAATCCATTAATATTTTTTGCACTGAGCCATAGGATATTCCTAAATCTCTGGAGATCTCTCTTATGCTTAAATGGGGGTCTGCATGAATATAAGCCAACACATTTATAATGTTATCTTCTCTTCTTACTCTACGATTTTTTCTCAAAGTTGGAGTTGGTTGCACTTGGCCATGTTTCCTTAAACGTAAGGCTAAACGATGAAAAACCATTCTCGAATGGTGTCTTCGGAGGGGATAACGCAGTGCATACTGCCTAGAAGCAATCGCCGCATTTTCAAAACATTGAAAATAAATTCTCAACATATCAAAGGCTTCTTCATTCGTAAAAGGCATGATTTGTTGTAAAAATACTTTTTACATAACATTAAATTAGATGTCAATAGCAGGAACTATCAAAATGAATATCAACGTGATTGACAATTTGGTGTTTTGTTTCTTAACGTAGATCATGGCCTGCTTCGCTTAAATGCGATGTTAGTTAAGTTTGATTTTTAATTTAATTTATGAAATAATAATAATTATTAATAATAAATTATGAACTAAAGCATTCCCTCGCTAATTAAATGATTATTAATGATAAAAATAATAGGCAATCAGGGGCGAAGCGTCCATTAAGGCTGTAAGGCGCAGCCTACCCAAAATTACTTACATAATTAAATACAAAAATAATAATGAAATTCGATCATTTCGCATTAAAATTAAAACATTTATGATATCCATATTTTATTAACATATAACATTTTCGGCGCGGTCGCCCTATACATTCTAAATTTGCTGCAGACGGAGGCATGGCGATTGGCGCTCGACAGAGAAGGCTATGCGAGTTTAGCCTTAATAAAATAATTACCCGTGGCCCTGGGTGATCGGCATTCGTCGCGTCGGTCCGGCTTTTCTGTCATATATGATGCGGAAAAAAGGATTGCAGACTAGCAGGCATTTAGGCTCGCCTGGAGAACAGCTTTAAGACATATTTGAGTTGACGGAGAGTTCGCGGTACTATTTTGTTGTGTTTGTCGTTTAGTTTGATGGTTCTTTCGGTTTTACGAACAGTATGGAGTTGATTAGCGGTTTAATGTGTGATGATTTAGAAGAATTTTTGTTAAGCAACGTAAATTATTTTTCGCATTTATCTTTAGAGGACAAACTAAAAATAAAAGAGAAAAAACCGACTCCAAATTTGATAATGGAAAAACAGGAGGGAAATGGTAAATTTATGCGTCGATTTCAGAATGTGTGGTATCAAAAATATAAATGGTTGACAGGAAGTGTTAAGAGAAATAAACTGTTTTGTTTTTATTGTTTACTATTTTCGTCAGGTGAAAAAGAATTTTGTAAGGTAGGCCTTGGGGTTGAAAGCCTAAAAAATATGATCGCAAAATTTAAGAAACACGAAAGTTCTGCAAGCCATATTTCATCTTCTATTAAATTTAAGCAAATCGGAAAGGTAAGAATAGACCATGTTCTGTCTCAAAGTGCCCGTTTAAGTGCTATAAAACATAATGAAAAGGTGGACCAAAATAGACTAACTTTAAAAAGATTCGTTTCAACGACATGTTTTTTAGCACGACAAGAGCTGGCGTTTCGTGGGCATGACGAGTCAGAGGATTCCTTAAATAAAGGAAATTATTTAGAAATTTTAGATTTTTTGGCGGAAGAGGAAACACACCTAAAAAATCATTTAATTCATTCCACTGTATTTAAGGGTACCTCATCGGACATTCAAAATGATTTGATTGAATGCGTTACATGTGTAATTAATGAAAAAATCTTAACCGAAATAAATAACGCATACTACGTTTCAATTCAAGCAGATGAAACAACGGATGTTTCAGTCGAAAGCAAGCTTAGCATAATTTTTCGGTACGCAAATATTGTAAATGGGGAAATTGAGGAAAGATTTGTTGGGTTTTATGACGTTTCTCAGGATAAATCGGCACAGGGATTAGCAATGGTAATACAAGGTGTTCTGGAAAGCTGGAAAATAAATAAAAATAAATTAATTTGTCAAACATATGACAGGGCGAGCGCTATGGCTGGAACAACGGGAGGAGTTAATACTATCATCAAACAAACTTATCCACATGCATTGTTTATTCACTGCTATGCTCATCAGCTAAATTTGGTATTAATCCATGCTTGCAAATCCATAAAAGACGTTAAATTGTTCGTAGCTAGTTTAACAGCTTTTCATACCTTCTTTAGTCGCTCAACAAAAAGAAGCATGCTCCTTCGGGAAAAAGGATTTAAATTACCTCACCCTTGTGAAACTAGATGGAATTATCATTCTCGCGGTGTTTCCACTATAATTGCCCATTATTCAGAATTAAAAGCGGCATTTCAAAGTATTCTTAATGATAGCGGCTGGGATAGTATATCTATAAATTCAGCAGTTGGGCTGAAAAGAAGTCTTAGTGATCCTAAATTTGTATTTTTGTTGCATTTATACAATTATATATTTGAATATACAAGTGTTTTTTTTGACATCTTACAAAAAAAATGTATGGATATCAATAGATGTAATACTGAGGTACAAAATTGCTTAAATTCAGTTAAACTATTAAGAACTGATGAAACAATAGAAAAATGTGTTATGGAGGCTCAAAAAATGTTATGTATCAAAGTTAATACTCGGGAAAACACAGAAAGTGAAGATGATGCAGATGAAAGAGCAAGTAATTTAAAATTTAATGACAAATTAGTTAGGCGCCTTAGAATTCTCTCATTTGAAATACTGGACAATATTATTGTCAATATGGAAAATAGATTTAAGGAACTGGAAAAATTAGATTTCCTGGAGCTTTTAAATGATAAAAAATTTGAAAGTTTTAATTCACCCCAGAATTTTCCCCACAAGCATCTAAAAAAACTCATCACAGTTTATCCATTTTTCGACGAACTAAAACTAAAAGGAGAACTTACTTATATTTATGGAAGTGCCGATAAATATTTGCCCCCTAAAGAGTTATTTAAAGTTTTAATTACTAACGAGCTTCAAGATAATTTACCTGAAACTACAAAACTGCTATCACTAATTTTGAGTATCCCGGCAACATCAGCATCATGTGAGAGAAGTATGAGTACACTGAAGAGAATAAAAACTTTTCTGCGAAATAGCATGTCCAATGAACGCCTATCAAATTTGTCAACATTAGCCATTGAAAAAGGACTTGTTAAGGATTCTTCCAAGCGACAAGAGTTTCTTACGCGTGTGATAGACTTATTTGCCGAGAAAAAGGATAGGCGAATAGAACTTGTTTACAGAAAGGTATAGACTTCAAAATTACAAACATTTAAAGTTTTACAAACTAATATTTGAATTTTGTATTTTATAATGTTTAAAGGAACAAATACTTGTGTTGTGTGTTAACTGGTTTTTTAGTTTATTAAAATCTGGAATAATTAAAGTAACGGTAAGTTTTATTTAATGCTTTATAACTTATTGCGCTTAATTTAATTCTTGGTATAGCGAATATTGTTTATTATTTATAAGCAAAATTTTTGGGCGTGGCACTTCAAAAAATTTTTCTTATGGTGATGCCTTTGCTATGTCCCACTCAGCCTATCCATCATAAAAAATCACGCTTCGCCCCTGTAGGCAATAATTTTATTATTGTGAGATGTAATATTTAAAAATAATTTTGAACCTTATAGTTATCATTGTTAAACATCTTATTTTTTCAATCCAAAACCGTTCGTCTAACGAAAAAAAGTCAAGAGGTTCTTTTTGTTAGCAACTAATAAGTGATTACGAAAATGATTTTTATTTTGACAAAAAGCAGTGGCGTGCCATTTTTTAATAAAATAAAATAATATTTTGGTCAATATCAACGGTTCAAAAAAAGGTAGATGATAAATTATTTTCATTAAATTATAGAGAAATTTATCCCCTTTTAAAATATGTAAAAATTAATATACCATTACATTTGTTTTTTTTGAAAAAAACTAAAAAATATGCTACTAATTCAGTTAACGCCATCTAGCGACGCCAGCAAAAGTCAAAAATTCAAAACCAACTAAGCGTTTTGTAGTGCAAATTATGCTCTTTCATATGAGCCTAAGTTTGCTAAAATCGGTCAAAAGAAACGGGAGACATTTTGGTTTGTTTGAAAAAACAATTGAACTGAATGAAAAACCCCATTTTTCTAGTTGGTGTTGGTTGTTACGCCCTCTAGCGGACGTTTGACAAACTCGAAAATAATTTTCAGCAATTTCTCTTGGCGACTTTTATTACGATTTTTTTTTTCTCAAATCTATACGACCAATATCTTATGAGATATGGCCGCTCGCTACCCTTAACTGATCACCCTGTACTTGTGCTGTCTATATATTCAGTAGCCTGAAAGCCGACTTTGCGTCCGTGTTTAATTTTGAAAAATGTATGTTCCGATTCTACTTCAAGTTTAACATATTCATTAATTGGGTTTTTAGACTTCATTCATTAAATAGGTAAATCAACAAGCTCCCGTTTGAATTACACCTACTTGGTTATTCATAATGTAGAGTAGAAAAATTCCAGGAAAGATTACCTCGTGGTGATCAGTATATCAATAAGTTAGATAGTCACTGCAAAACACACGATATCGAATATTCTAGAAAGAAAGATCTTCGAAAAAACATCTAGCAGATAAGGTGTTACAGGAAAGAGTTTGGAAGCGGGTTAAAAGCTACAGATTTCAGTTTTGGTGAAAAAGTAAACTCGAAACGGGTTACGAAAATATTCAAATCGTCAATCGGAAGATAAATAAACTTGTGAGAAATGGAAAAGGATCAAAATCTGATATTAAACTAGATGTAAAAACTGCTCGAATAGGTGTTAAACAGATCAGCGAGAGCCAGAGTGTCAAGAATCGTGTGTCGAAAGTTGGAGGAATTCTGTCACATAGTTGCAGAATTAAGTACTTTCTGAGCATTATCGGGAGGCATAGCCGGAGACACCTCTCAATGATATGTGTTCAGCGCAGTAAAAATTTAAGGAAGCGAAAACACGTAATGAAACGAAGGAAGCTATTGCTCTAGGAAAAAAAGATCACAAGACATAAAACTGGATATGCATTGTTTTTAATGAAAATACCAGAATACTCCCAATAAAGCTACCCAATCGAGATATTGAATGATTTGCTCCTTGTTTGAAATAACTAAGGATAAGGATATTCGCGAAAAATATTAAAGGCTAATTTACTTCACGAGTCTGATCTCCGAGTAGAAATAGTTTAAGTAGTTACCATAAGAATCGAGTGTAATATTATCTCTGGTTCTTATTATATCAGTAATACTTTACACACATTGTACCAGTTTACACTATTTGTAAATCTAGGATATAGCATAATCATAGTGCCTAGAAATTTAACTTATCTCCCAGTTAGTAGAAACAGTATGAGAAATATTACCATAAATATATTAAATCATGAATCGATACCAGTTAATTTCAGAGGTGAAGAAATTAGAAGTCAGAACTTAAAAAAATATGGTTCTGGTTTTGAACCAAAACTATTTAAGCAATAATAGTTCTATCACTCCATCAGTTAGCAGTTATAGGTTAAAGAAAGCACTAGCATCCAAACATCTAAATTAAATTCTCTCGCATACAAATATGGCTTTGGTGACAAAAAAACTACATATATTTTAACCGGTCAACTTCGATGAGTCCGTCGCTCGAGAAAGTGGCATATATATCACACGCTGTTTACAAAAATCCTTAAACTGCAGTGATGAGATCGAAATCGTTGTCAATCAGCAAGACGTTTTATAGATATTGGCCAAATGGGACTTTACATAGAAGCAGAGTTTAGTAAAAGAAGCAGGCAAAACAGGAACTTGCACGTTGATTAATAATACGGCTGGATATCTGTTCTTGTATCCAAGGATTAAGAGATGTCGGCACTGTTTATGTTAAATGATATATAAAAATAGATTTTTTTTATTAAAGCATATTCTGATATGAAGTTAACCTCTTCATATTATTAATATAGAATATTCTTTGGGTTAAATAAGCATAAAATTAATATTTTGTTCATGTAGTGTTAGGAATCCTTATATACTGTATAACTATATTGTAAGTCTTTTACCTGATTAAACGTTTTTACCAGACATTGTTTTTTATTTCTAATATAATTCTTTTAAAACACATCAATCTGTCTCGAGATTATGAAGAGGTCACTCCATGCGAGAGTCCAAAATTACTTTAAAAAATTATGAGTTTTGAAAAAGATTTAAAGCTGTACGAAGCTAAGAAGTCATTGGTTACCAAATTTGTAAATTTTAGCATGGATTCTAGATGGGGTTAAGTGTTTACATCCACACCAAGATTCGCAAATCAGGCTAGTTCCAGTCAGCAAAGTATTACTCCCGTATGTTTACGATATCGATAAATTATGAAAATAAAATATAAAATGCAGCAGAAAAAGTATTGATTTTAAAATATTGATACTGCTATCAACTTTACCTATGGCGACTTTATAGAGTTTTTGGAGTTCCTCTGAAGCACCGATGATTTTTTTGTGTATATATATATATATATATATATATATATATATATATATATATATATATATATACATTACTGGATCGAAAGGGAAGCTAGAGGTGTGTCCATATTCGATATCCACACTGCTGTTCTAATAACTTGTAGTGGTTTAGTTTTAATATTATCCTATAGAAATTCCGTCTATAAATTTGTTTACTGCTTACTAAATTAAATAAAACATGTTTAGTAAAAATGATATTTTTACTAAACATGTCTATTTCGAAATAAAACAAAAAATTCTACTTCTATTAAAAATATTATAAAAATGTATAATATATGAATAACAATAGCTAAAAATGCAAGTAACTTAAGATTAATGTATAAAAAACTTAAATAATTACAATAATTTTAGTAAAATATGATTAAATATAACAAACATTATACTCGGTATACATAGTATATAAATACGAGCGGAAGGTGTTCATCTTTCGTAAATTTGTGTAGCCTCTACGTTTACTGATGTCTTGTAATATCCAAGACTTTAGTTATTTTTTAGAAACGTAGCCGGGTCACCCTTAGCATTCTGGGTTAAATCTCCGCACATAACAACACAATACGCTCTAGCTCCTATTCTATAGGATTCCCACACAATGTTTTCTGCGTAATAATCTTTCATTTTACATAGTATTGATTGATTTACAAGAACCCCATTTGTATTATTGTGAATAATTAGACGTATCGAATCTATTCAATTTTTTTGTCATCGGTGTCGTTGTAAAGAATATCGCCTTATTCACAACACAACAAACAAAAATTCATACATGATGGTGTACATCGGTTTACCATATTTGACCTTTTGTTTAGTAATTTAAATAGCGGCCAAGTTCTCGCTGAAAAAGACACTATTCTTAAAATACGGTTTCGGGACCCATGCATTCATCCCGAGCTATTAATATTTTCCCTATGGATAAGCAACTTTATGGTTAGCCTTTCTTCCATGTCCATCGTTTTTCCAAGCACAGCACTATTCATTCATAAGCAGTGGCGGCTCGTGGAATTAAAAACGGGTGAAGCGCAGCGTAGTTAAGTTCACAGCGCCGCTGGCGAAAATTTTTCGGGATGCCCTTTTTATGATGTTATGTATATGAATTTATAAGATTTGAAATATATTTTTTTTGTTCTTAAAAAACGGTTATGTACCTATATCTTAAAGCTAATTTCGATTCGATTCGATCGATGCAAAACTGCTTCCCCCTCCGATGATCCGAACGCACTAATTTACATTAATTCTGTAATAAGCGAACAAGGGCCTGCAGCCTGCAGTGTAGCACCATTGCGTTGCCATAGCATCTGCCCTAAACAAATCGAAGCGAAATCCGGCGTGCGGGAGTTAAGTTTCGCAAACCCGAAATTGACTTTTTAAAAAACAATTTATTTTGAGAACCGAGTTACATAGATTCTGCCTTATAACTAACTTAACAATATTTCACGAATACAATTTATATTAAAATATATGCTGATGTCTGCAATCGAGTTCTTGTGAATATATACAATTAGTCAGCGTTATGGAACACATAACTCCTCCCGACCTAGAGACGAGCTTACGGAGGTAGCGAGCTTCAGATGACTATCTCTGAATTGGGTGTGGTGTTAGCTTCTTGGTATCTCGGGGTAGGCTTGGGCTTTTTGAATCTTGGGCTAATGATTCTCTTGTAGTGGAAGTACCCAATTCCTATAAGTATTACCAGATACAGTAATAGCGTCCAAAAACTGAATTTGTGGAAGTATACGGGCTGTTGAAGGGCTTCGTTTAATTTTTGGTGTTGAACATCAAGTGCTGTTTGGATTCTTCTTGCTTCGTTGAGATTTAAAGAGCTTAGTTCAAAGTTATTAAACTTTATTGGAACCGACTCCTCGTTGGAATACTTCAGATGTATTTGTGGAAGTTCGATGTTTTTGAAGTGTATTTTGGGGTCTTGGTACGTCTTTAATAAAACGTTGTTTATGTATATTTCACAGCTTGGGTTCATCTCGAGGATGTAAGTTCCTTTTAGCGGAATATTATCTTTATTCGCGCCGCATTGTTGTACTGCTACTACTTGCTTTGGAATTATTAACATCCATTCTTGCCTTTCTAGTTTCTCAATTTTGATATCTTAGATTTCAATTTTCATCTGGTGACATTGAGTTATATTTTGGATAAACTTGAGCATCTGTACTTCACATGGAGGTTCTTGACCGATGGGCGCTGGATTGAGTTCATGGCAGAGGTATTCTTCTGTACTGACTTCTTGGCATTGCTGGTTAAATGAGGCGTACTTCCGCTCATTGAGGATAAGGTATTTGGAATGAGGGAATATCATTTTGAAGTGCTTTGACGAAGGGGTTGGTAAAGGATAGAGGTGGTAGAGTACATAGTTATTGCTTTCTACAATAGGCACTTCTATTATAAAAATTATTTGATTTCTTTTTGAATAACTTTTGATTTGTAATATTTTTTCAAAAATAAGAATATTTTCGAGATTGGGAAGAAATGGGAGTTTCCCAGATTTTATTTCGTTTGTTACAATTTCTATCTCATTGAAGAGATCATTGGGATCTAAAATTGAATTATGAAATGTGTTTAATTTAGAAAATGTTATTGCTATTTGTATTTTTTCTAGGATGTCGTAAAGTTCTTGAAAAGATGTTGTTATTTGAGGAATTAGCATATGTATTAAAAAATAGTGATTTGTCTCCATTTGTTTTGTTTCTAAGCGTTTAAGGACTTCTTCTATTTGTAGGGTACGCGATTCTAAGATAAGATGGTAATGTGTTAAGTTTTTTGAAATTTCTTGAAATAGTTTATTAGATTTTTGTATTATGGTTATTTGCCCTTGCATTGATGATTTTAAATGATTTTCGTTCGCAAATATCGATGAGATTGCCTTGTCGTACTTTTCGGCATCGGCTTGATCAAGATTACCTGTTAAAGATTTTATTATCAAGCCAAAGCCATTTACGAGTCCTCTTTTTGTTCTGTTTCTAAATGCTATAGGATTTATCTGTGCTATTTGTGATTTAATTTTATTTTCGAGAATAGAAGCTAGATTATATGAGTTGTAAAATTCTTTTTTATAGGTCGTTGAGTTCTTTAGGGAGGTTACTATTTTCCTAAAACTAGTTTTTAGAAGTGTATATTCGTCTAATATAGGGGTTATGTCATAGATTTGTACGAATGACCAAAAGTCGATTATATTTTGGGAGTTGCCAAGTTTTAGTGGTAATAGTCCGGGGTTCTTGTAGAGGTTGTGGAAGGTCACTTCTGCGCTTGTGCTTTCGAAGAGCCTGCAACAACAGGGGTTTTTAGTTCTTTTATGTGAATAGTTTCGAGTTTATTGTTTGATTTATTTTTCATTGAGACTTTGTTATTTTCTAACAGTTCGACAATTTCGAAGGGACCGAGGAATTTCTTTTCCTTTTTGTCTCGTTTGTTACTTGTTTTATAAACAGTCTGTCCTATTTTAAACTGATGTTGGTTTGGTCTTAGAGTGTTATGTTTTTCGATTACTTTTTCTTTTTGAGTTTGTAAGGTATTTTTTATGTCGTCATAAAGGTGTTTTAGTTTGTCGTTGTGATTCGATACATAATCTGCATAAAAAGTTGTTTTTATTAAGTCGCACGGGTCTCTAGAATTGGTATGTCCAAATATTATGTCAAAAGGGGTGTATTTGGTTGACGAATGTATGGAATTATTATATGCTATCAGGGCATATTTCATTAATGTTTTTGTGTCTTCCTTTTTGAACCTTTCTCTTAAAATACGTAGGTGTTCTATGATTGTCGAGTGGAAGCGTTCTACGGGGGAATTAGATTCATGATGGAACGGTGTTGTAAAATGTATGTCTATTTTGTGGGCTTTTAGAAGTTCTTGTACCGTGTTGTTTTTAAATTCAGAACCGTTGTCCATTATTATTCGTTCGGGTATGCCGTAGAAAGAGAAATAATGTATTAGAGCTGTACAAATTTCAATAGAAGTTTTGCCGGACACAGGCAAGGCTTGTCCTAACTTTGAAAATGTGTCTATAATAGTTAGAAATTCTTGATTGTCGAATTTGAAAACATCTATGTGCAATAACTGGAATGGTTTTCCTACTGTTTCGGTAAGAACTAGAGGCACATACGGAGGTTTACGAGAATATTTTGATGTTTGGCATATTTCGCATTCGTTAATGTATTTGGACACGTCGGATTTCATGCATGGCCAGTAGTAGTTTATTTTAAGTTTTTCAAGGGTTTCAGAAATGCCACGGTGATTACACTTGCCTTCGTGTTGGTATTTAATAAGGAGAGTGCGTTCTTCGGGGTCTTTCGTTGAATTGACTAATTTAGTGCATTTTATTAGTTTTAAGGCTGTTGCATAAAAATGTCTCATGTATATGTCATTAAATTCGAGATACATAGAATCGTCGTAGAAATATAAATGAAAGGTTTTGTTATCTGAAGTGTAAAGTTGTAGTAATGTCGGTTAGTGCTAAGTTGTTTGGGTCAAATGATTGGTCTAAAAAGGTGTCTATATCTAAGTGTATGTCTCCCGGGTTATTTATTACGCTTTCATTTTCGATCGCATTGATGCATATTCGTGAAAGTGCGTCTGCGTTCGTATTTTGTTTACCTTTTTTATATATTATTTCGTAATCGTATTCCTCGAGTTTTAATCTCCACCTTACAAGTTTACTGTTTGGTTCTTTTAGGTTAAACAGCCAGACTAGAGGACGATGGTCCGTGAAAATTTGAAATTTTCGACCAAATGGATAAGGGCGAAAATATTTACACGCCCATACTATGGCAAGTAGTTCTTTCTCGATGGTAGAGTATTTAGTTTCGGAGTCGTTTAACGTTCTAGAGGCGTAAGCTATTGGTTTGTCATTGGAAACATTTCCTTGAGATAGTACTGCACCTATAGCGAAGTTACTAGCGTCGGTTGTGAGAACAAATGGTTTTTCGAAATCAGGATATTGGAGGATTGGTGCATTGATGAGCAGTTGTTTGCAGTGATTAAAGGAGTTGACGAAATTAGAGTTATGAATTATTTTTGAATCCTTTTTTAGACAAAGAGTCATAGGTTTGGTAATTTTTGCAAAATCTCTGATGAAACGTCTATAATAACCTAATAACCCTAAAAATGATTTTATTTCCTTTTGGGTTTTCGAAATTGGGAAATTTTTTATAGCGGAAATTTTGTCAGGATTGGGTTTGACACCCTCTGTGGTGACTACATGACCTAAATATTGGACTTCTTTTCTTAGAAATTCGGATTTGTCCATTTGAATCTTAAAATTTGATTCTCGAAGTCTGGTGAAAACTTGTCTTAATCGGGTAAGATGTTCCTGTAGGGAAGTGCTAAAAATTACAATATCGTCTAGATATACGAGGCAAATTTCATTTTGAAGACCACGCAGTATATTGTCCATCACCCGTTGGAATGTGGATGGTGCGTTTTTTAGACCGAATGGCATTCTTTTGAATTCATAATGCTCATTTTCAGTAGAAAAAGCTGTTTTTTGAACGTCGTCGGGGTCCATCTCGATCTGATGAAATCCGTTCGCTAGATCTAAGGTTGTGAAGTACTGGCTTCTGCCTAACTTGTCTAGAATATCTGAGATATTAGGGAGGGGATATTTGTCGTCAATAGAGCGTTCATTGAGGCGTCTGTAGTCGATCACAAGCCGCCATTTACGTTTTCCAGAAGCATCTAACTTCTTTGGAACGATCCAAATGGGACTAGACCAAGGGGAGACTGAATTTTGAATAATACCTTGCTCAAGCATCTTGGAAATTTGTTGTTTGACTTCCTTTCGGTGAATTTCAGGGTAACGATAACTTTTTGTAAAAATAGTCTAAAAATAATCTTTTAAGTTAATTTTATGCCTGATCTGATTAGTAAAAGTTAAGGGGACTTTATCACAATAGAATATGTCTCTGAACTTTAAACACAAATTCCGTATTGCTTCTCTTTCTTCAGAGTTGCAATGGTCAAGGCGAAGATTTTTTAGATTGGATTTTAAAAGAGAATCGTGGTACTCGGAAATATCTTGGTCGGTTTCCATTTTCTCGAGAAAGTTAATGTGGCACATATCAAGGGGTTCGATATCGACTGGTTCGGCAAAATTTATTTCAACAGGGAAATCGCAAGAATTGGTTACAGATGTTATAGCGGAATAATTTGAAACATTTACTAAAGCTTTGGGCATTTCGAGATTATTTTCAAATTTTGTATACTCAAGAATCCCTATACCTACTTTCATTTTTACAGGTACTTTTATAATTTGTTATGTTCTCGCAGGTATGTTTATGTAATAATTTTGAAAGTCTGCTTTGTCAGATTTTTTTTTAGATTTTTCGTAAATTATAGGAATTTCAGCAAAAGGGGTTTTTAATGTCCCTGCTTTTATATTAATGCTGGCATTTAATTGGCTCAAAATATCTGCGCCTATTAAGCCATCATATTTTTGGGAAAAATCAAATAGATAAAATTTATGAAAGCCATTTGTGTTGAAAATATTGAAAAAGGGAATATTAGCAACTTCATCGTGATTAGACATAGCATGTGCCGTCTGAATATTAAAGGTTTCCTGTTTTATAAATTTTTTGTAAAATTTATGAGAAATATCAGGATTTATTAAACTTCTAGAACTACCTGTATCTATTAAAAAATATGCTTCGATTTCCGGAACAAAAATATATGGAAAGTCTGACCTCATATTATTAAGAAATATTATGTCGGGTTGTTGTCTTGATGAACAAGCGAAAAATTTTCCTCGTAATTATTGTCATTAGAATTAAAACCAGGTGAATGGTCCGTCGAGTATGTGTCAGCGTATGTGGTGTCATGGATATGTATTATCTGCACCATAGTAATTTTGACTTATTTCGTAGTTATTTGGAAAATAATTATTCTATCTTCGTATGTCGCATAATCTGTTAGTTCTTTAATTTCCTCAGGGTTTTCATTAGAGTTTGAAGGATTAGTTATTTGTTGGGCGTATAATTCTTGAAATGTAAATTTGGGTTTTGGTTTATTTAACACAGTATTGCCTGAACTAGTGTCCATAGGAGTAACCTTATTTAATTCAGTTTGTCTCTGGTTTCGAATCATCGCGCTTGATTGTGGGAATGAGGAAAGTTGATTTTGTGGTTGTCTGTTGTTGGCAAATGGGAATCTAAAGTTTTGGTTTTGAAATTGTTGTCCTGGTTGGAAGGGCCTAGGTGGAAAATTACTTGTTGGCATTGGTTGAAATGGTCTAGGCGTAAAGTTGTTTATCATAGGTGTGGTTGGAAAAGGCCTAGGTGGAAAATTATTTGGGGGTAGCATGGGTCTAGGTAAAAGTGAAAAATTTGGTTGGGGGTATATATTTTGTGGTCTCGATTGAACGCTTGAATTTTGATTTCTTATATTAGGCAAATTTATATTATAATTGGTTTTAAAATTAGAATTCGTTGTGTAGTTTCTACCTGAGCTAAACTGAATAAAATTTTCTTCTTCGGTTGTAAATGCTAAGGCTTCTTCGAGATTTTGAGGATTTTTAAGTCTAACTACTAATTGCGTATGGTAAGGGAGGCCTGCTAAAAATGTTTTTAAGGCAAAGTCGTCATAATGGGCTATTTTAATTCTTTTTTCTGTAACGTCAACTATAAGAGTACTTAATTTTGCAAATAAAAGACTCCTAGCATCTTGTATTCGCATGCCGAAATTTAAAGGAGATTCATTTTTCTGTGGTTTTTTTAGAAATTAAATCTTGTATGAGGCAATCAATGCCTCTTTGATCAGAGAATGTTAAATTTAATGTGTTTTTAATTAGATTCCAAGAGTTAAGTTCAGATCTAGATCCAATTAAATCGGCTGCCCTACCTCGTAATTTACTTAATATAGTATCTAAAAGTATTACATTTATAGGGTCGTCAAGATTTGTAGAATTTTGAAAATTTTTTAAAAAGTTTTCACATGAACAGATAAATCTTTGAAGCAATTTAGTATTACCGTCAAAGAGAGGAATGTTATCGGCTTGATATCTCATAAATGAAATATCGCGACTCATGTTTTCTGTTGGTGTAGATGTTTCGAGAACTAAATTATTTTCAAGAACTGTCGAATAAGTTTCGTCGATCGAGCTTACACTTAATTGAGACAAATTTGTGATTATTTCGTCAATGTCAGACATAAATAAAAACATGTATAAAAATAAAATAAAATGCCTATGTAAAACTAGGAAAAATGGGAATTGTGAAGGAAATGAGCACTTACAATAGTATTCCAGCGAAGATTAACTGCATTGTTTTTCTTGGCTACCTTTTCTTAAACTACTGCCTTGAGGATCCCGATGTGAAGTGTCCCAGGCGTCTTAATTCTAAGTTACCAGAGGTTTGGTCGATGTTGGACTTCTCTCTGGTAGGTTCTAGGCTGCAAACTTCTTTTTTTCTATTTTTTTTTTGGTTCTTGATCGACGAACTGTTGAAACAGACCGGATTAGCGATGTATGTCTTTTCCGTTCGATCAAAATCCGTGCCCGACTGCGCCAGTTAAGTTTCGCAAACCCGAAATTGACTTTTTAAAAAACAATTTATTTTGAGAACCGAGTTACATAGATTCTGCCTTATAACTAACTTAACAATATTTCACGAATACAATTTATATTAAAATATATGCTGATGTCTGCAATCGAGTTCTTGTGAATATATACAATTAGTCAGCGTTATGGAACACATAACTCGGGGAGAGTCTAATGCGGAATTTGTTACTGTTGATTGTGATTCCTCAACGGGGTCGCTCTTATGAAAAGGTGTTCAGCGCACTACGTTTTTAAGTCATTATTATTTTTTGAGTACATAACGCACTAGTTTTGATAGAAAATAATGGTATAATTAAGTAAATAATGTGAATTTATATAAAACATACTACATTTTTATAATAAAAATGTAGATTATAAAATGCTTAGTATTTTAAAAATATTTTTATTATTAAGCCACCACTGTTCATAAGTTTAAAGAAGCACTTTGCTCTGTGTAGATCAATGTATATTTTAGGTTAGGGTGATTGATCGTAAGAGATTACGCGGCGAATTTTAGAAAGTTTAAGTCCATTACCTAGTGCTTGCAGCAAATTTTGAATGTATATATACATATATTATATATACATATATATATATATATATATATATATATATATATATATATATATATATATATATATATATATATATATATATATATATATATATATATATATATATATATATATATATATATATATATATATATATATATATATATATATATATATATATATATATATATATATATATATATATATATATATATATATATATATATATATATATATATATATATATATATATATATATATGTATATATATATATATATTTGTAAAAGTTCGGGATTAATTTTGAAATTGGCTTTAGAACCTCTTGGCATGATGCGTTCAGGACAAAGGGGTAGCTCATTGTGTAAATAATGAAAATTGGCCAGATATTCCAAATCTACTTATAAATCATGGTAAATATTGAGACAAGGCTGCACCATATAGATTAGTGGTATACAAGTGATGTAGGAGGTAGATTAGAATGCATCTTAATGTGGAAGAAATTATTTGTTCGCGTGTGCTTTTCTTATACTACTCTGAGCGAAACCTCCGCGAATCCCGTGTTTAAAGAGGTGTATCATGTTTACATCCGTTAAAAGCTCCAGGTGTATAGAGGTGGCTTTTAGAGCCGCCTTAAATGAGAGCGAAGGTGCTGTAAAATAATGACAAGGATCTAGACCATAAGTCGCTAAACACACATCTTTAAAATTCGCAAAAACATCTGCTTAAATTAAAACGTCGGATTTTAAATATATATCTAAATATTGCCCTAGAGTTTCGCATTGGAATAAGTTCTACACTGTGTGTGCACGCTCCAAAATCTCGTTTGATAGTTCCCTTTTAAAGTGTATCATAGAAGCTATCTATCTACGGAAGCTTGGTATCTAATTCTGGAAATTAATCTACACAAGAATATGGGAAAACGGCCTTCAAACGAACTTGCTGAAATTCTTGTTTAACGGGGAAAATTTCCAGACATTGCTTGGATTTTAAATTTTTACTAAGTTTTATCTAAATTTGTAGCCATTAAGCGAAAACTATATCTAAAAATCGTAACTTTAAAAATACATTTTCTTCTTTACCCATTGAAGCAGAAAATATGAAACATCGATATAAAGCGGATTGTAGGTTTGAGACTTTGCTTAGCAATGACCCCCGAAGATAATGCAGCAGCGATGTCTCAGCATATCCGAATAGTTCCGAGGGTGGGGTACTTAATTCTAGAATATCATAAAACATTAACTTCATTAACGCAATGATTTTCCGGGTTAGAAGAAAATGCCGACCGGCACAGACAAGCGAGAGATTGGTAGCACCATAACGTTCGAAAACAGTCGATACAGTACTAGTCCCGCGACCTGAATTTCGCCCTTGTTCGCAAAGGATTTGGCGGATTTCCGACGAATAGGTTTACAAGTGTGTATATATAATGTCATAAAAATTTAGGAATTACGAATGAGAAAAATAATGTAAATTAATTATTTATTGATTGATTTATTCCTAAATTAAAAAACAAAAATAAAAAAGAAGAAAAAATAGAGAGTTTCTCAAACACCCTTCAAGTTTATAAAGCTATCCATCTGAATATGTTTGGTGAAAGATATATACATTTTCTTATTCTGGGGGTAACATCTAAACGTTCTTGTTCGGGGTCAGATCTTTGATAAATAGGTGGGAGTCGAAGCTGGACATGTTATAGAAAAAGGTGGGAATAAAGGTGGGAATTTTAAAATACAGATTACATATAGAGTGAGTGGGACCTCGAAAGATTCCAATAAGATGTCGAAAGATTCCAGTTAAGATGACAGTGATTTCTCACCCCTTTGTTTTCTAGAATAAATGGTTTTTCGCAAATATAACATACCTCTGCTTCGCGAAACGTTCTCGTATTTATTGGTCAAAGGAGACATTGGTGTGAGATCCTGCATAAGCTGGTTATAGATTGTTTTGCAAACATTCTCTAACCATTCTACAAATCTTTTGAGCATCATGCTTCCTGAAACTTTTGAAAATCGTGTGTGAATCGTTAAATCACATTTAATATAATAGGAAAAAAAATAAGTTTGTTCATGAGTTTTTCTAGTGTAGGAGCTTTTGGGGTCCAGCTCTTTTTTTCTTATATCCATTTAATCGGATTTAAAGCCTAATCCGTCGTAGGTTCTCTAAGTGAAATATGATTACAATATACCAAACAAACATCGCACAGATAATTGAGACTTGAGATTAAGCGAGACATGTTTCTTATTAAACAGTAATGAGTATTTCCATAATCATCGCTGACTGATAATAAATTAACGTGTCTCTCTTTTCGCGATAAAGTAAACTATAAGGGACTCACAATCTCAATATTATTTCGACTATTGTCAAACACTTGTTCTAGACCCTATAAATTGATAGAAATATTACTGAGACGTTCAGACTTTGAAGTATCTGTAACGCGGATCGGCAGCATGAGTTCAATGGATAAGATGGATGTGAGCTAAGAGTGACCACATGAATTATTTTCATTTTGGTTCGGGATATTAAGAATAGCTTTCTTCGCTTCTATTTCTTAGGTAATGGAATCTATGAAGATGCTTTCAGAGAATTGACCTTATTTACAATTATATCTAGATAGAGGAGCTGCCTTAAACCTGTAAAGAGGAAAAAGTTACAAAACTAGTTGAAACTAATATACAGTCCTGCAAAAAAACCAACATAAACCTTTAAAGTACATATTAAAATTGTATACATTGCAAAATAAAACCAGCACATGTTAAGATTTAAAAATATACCTACCACTTTCTTTTTCTTGGAATTCTGATGCCTATTTCTCCAGGAAAGCAGTAATTTGGTTGAACACCATCTCCAGATCAATGCTTCCGTTCACCAGTTGGAATCTCATGTTAAATGATTTGATCTCTTCTCCCTTTTTGGTAGGTAAGAGGAAGCGACCGAAAAGCTCCACACCGACTTTTAGGTTACCAGCTTGACAAATTCTGCCTTTAAGTTGCCCATAAATCCGTTGATGCTGGGGGCGTTGCGTTTGGAAAAAAGCCGATAGATTCCTGATAAATAAAAATATACTAACGATTGTCTTGATCAAGCTTTGCTTTCTTCGTCATGGAGGGTGTAGAGATTTCCGCTGCTAAACTCTTGGAGGCTAAGTGTTTTTCTCTCGAATGTCTCTGGAGAGCTCCATCGCAGTGTGAAGGTCTCTACACACTTGTCGCAGACTTTCACAGCGGTGCGGCAGTCCCCGTGACGTTTTAAGCTATCCTTTTTGGCAAAGGAACGGGAACAAAATTCGCATACAAACAATATTTAGTAAAATTCAAAAACTAAAATTAATTTGTAATTTATAGCTTTAAAATCATTACTTTGTATGTGATCTGAATACAAGGATTAATAAACTATTAAAATTCGTAATAATCAAGAACTTAAATTTGAATACTCAAAATACCCTTTTTAAACAAACGGAAGTCACTTCTAGTTTTGACTTTATTGCAGATTCGGTATCTATAAATTATCAGGAATCAAATGTAATTTAAGTTTTTTAAAAAAAATATCTATAAATAAAAAATGGAAAAATAAAAACCGTTAACAATTTGTAATTCGTAATCTACTCATCAGAACGTTTAATTTAAAATTGTAAAAAATAGATTTCCTAACAATACATAGCTAGCTATAACATAATTAAAAACAGAAATCTAAAAAAGTTGGAAATAGAAAAATGATAAAATAGCCAATTGAATCTTATATTTTGAATAATTTACTTTATTACTATTATATTTCCTAACAACATACAGTTAGCTTTATTAAAATAAAAACACACAAAAGCTGGAAAATAGAAAACGTTAAACTAGCCAATTGAATCCCATATTTAAACAAAATTACTTAATTATATTTTTTAAGAATATACACTTGGCTGTTTCTAAAATGTACTTAACGGTATTTAAGTACATGGTTCACAAACATACGAACAAACACACACACACACACACACACACACACGGAGAATAGCCTCATAGGTACTAGTTAGTCGTGTAGCTAGAGCGGAATAACTGATGATCGCACGTTCTTTCACTCCTTTTCTAAGCGTCTAAGCCTGCAACACAGTTAAAACCAATTGTGGGTTCTAGAAAGCACGTAATATAAGTGACTTATTTGTATCCTGTTGATAGCAAGCAAACGTTCGCACTCAACTGCTCAACTACAATCCGACAGTGTTTGCATCATGCGGCTTATCAGCTTCCCGTTGGAAAAGGATGTACGTGGTTTTATCCAAATGGCGTATTTAGAAGATGGGCAAACGAGTCAATTGCCCTTCCCACCCCCAGAGCTAATAATCTAAGTAAACAAAAATTATTTTATAAGACATTATAAATTTTGTTAACTAACAAAAACTGGGAATCTATTTTTTTAGTCTTCGCCGAGATTTGCCGAGGAAGGCTTTAGAAGGTAAATGTTTGCCCCTCTAGGGAGAGGAGCCACTAATTTATCGTAATCCAGACAATTAGTGATAAATAAAAATCAGCGGTTGCAATTGCACTGTTTCATATTAGCATCCTGTTATCTATGGGTTTTTTTATTACTTATCTATAGCCTTTACTATGAACATTGGCTATGTATTAACAAAATGATATTAATGATTTTACTAAACTATTTTTTATATCCCCTAATATTATAGTTTTAGGGTGTTGGGCTCTAAACCACTTAGCCGTTTGTGGCCAAAGTTGGATGATATGTTGCCGGGTATATCTCTTCTCCCGGTGTGTCGCTAATAACACCTAGGAATAATAAAATATGTAAAATATGAGACATTAACACCCGTATTCACTAAAGAGGTTTATATTTAGACCAGGTCTAACTTGACAGTTGCAGGGTTAAGATCACATTTTTAACAATTGAACAAATAAGTTTTCTATATGTAACAATTACAAAATGGCAGTGACATAAACGAAACATAACTCGCGAACTAAGAGTTTTTAGTACCATGGCAACTAGACCTGGTCTATCTCTTAAACCTTTTTGGTGAATACGGGGGTAAAAGTCTAATCGTAACGCAAATACGCGATATATAACAGAAAAAAACATTGGGTTTTGTTCTTAATCGAGCATTGATGTCACCAATTTGAAATGTTTTTTCAAATATTTTTTACAGATCGATAGAGGAGTTAAGATCTATTTCTTACCTAGAGCACAGTCTACTACGTCACTTGGTTAAGGCTCTAACGGCGAACAACTATATCTCTCTTATCGGTTATCCGACTTGAGCGAAACTTTTTTTAATATATTTATGACGTCATTCTGCATCAGAGACACATGACAGTTTTGACAGATGACAGTTTACGGGTGACTTTTGACATGTGTCACTTGATTAGTTAGCCCTTGCGCAGGCAAGATTTTTTATCCCAGGGGACGTGTGTAACGAGAGATACCTTATTGGCTAGCTAAAAGCCCGCGAATATTAAATTTTACTTTAATTATGAAATATTATACACAATATTTCAGGTGTTATTTATATATTTTGTATGTTGAGTATAAGACCTATGTTTAGTAAATTGTAAAGATGCTTCTTTATAAACTTGCTGAGTTTTGATATAATATGAATATTTATTAATAATTATCATTAATTTACTTATGATGGGTTATGGATCTAATGATGGTTTTATTGAAAAACCTGGTGCTAACTTAACGGCCGCATCCACGTAACAGTATAGGTTTTGTTAAAGAAGAATTCAAAAAGTCTAGCTCCTTGTTTTAACAGGAGGAGTTTTAAAGGAACCTTGTTTATACTTCGCTGAAACGTATATATTACTGAACGGTCGCAAAGTACGTTATGATTGGCCAATACGTCACGTGACTTAAAATATAGCCAATAAGGTATCTCCTATTATACAAGTTCACTGGGAACCTGGGATGACATTTCGCCTTACACAGACCAAAATAATGACATGACAGCTCAGGTGGACGAAAAATGTCTAACGTCAGATATATATCAAGATAACAAGGAATGTCAATCATACTGTCATTACAACTTAAGTTAGCATAATTCACGATCCTTGCCTTCATAATGAAGAAACAAAGTATTTTTGATAACATATTATATACCTATGTGATCATATATTAACAATGTTGAATGAATATTGTTTTACTTTACTACTTTTTTAGGAACGTTACATAAATTAATGCAAGGGCGTCTTTACAGGACTTTCTTTGAGGGGAGGGGAGTAATGTCTAAACTGGAAAAATTCCATTATACGTTCCCGAAAAATAAAACACCTTGGGAAGCAGGCGCGTATACAAGGGGGGGATAAAGGGGGTAATTACCTCTCCCCCGTATGAATCAATGACCAAATTATTTAAACTTATTTAACATTCAAGGATTCTGAACACTAAAGTTCACATAATATTACATTGCTTGAACAAGGGTATAAGCCTGTACTATATGAAAGTGCAAACCTTGGCGTCAGTTTTTTCTAATGCATGGAAAACTTATAACTTACCCCTACTATAACTCCAAGTTGTATACGTGCCTGTAATGCGAAGCCGGAAAGGGAGAATTCACATAAATTGTTGATATGTCAAAATATGTAATACATAAGTGTTACGCATGTTAATCAATCAATATATACTGCAATTCCGCTATTTCGATTTTATTGAATTTATTGTAATAGAAGCAGGAATATTAAAACCCTATGTCAAAATAAATGAGAGGAAATACAAAATTTAATTATTTAAAATATTTATATCAAAATGCCAAAAAATAAATACCAACACTTATAAACTTTGTTAAAATATAAAATTTTAGAAACATATTATTACTCAAACAAATAAAAGACTGGCTATTCAAATATAAATATTTAAACAAATAATTAAAAATAATCGGTTGTCAGCCAAAAATAAAAGGTTACTATAGTTTTAATAGGAGCTTTAAAAAACAACTGTAACTAAACAAAATACATAAAAGTAGTGAAGTAGTTAACTTTCAATACAAAATCAATTTCCAAACTAAACTAAATTTGAAAAAAAAGTATAAAAAAATAAAACCTATATTCCTATATTTAAATGCTTAATATTGCTTACCTATTTATTATTTTCTGATTAATGGTAAAATGTTGTAAACATAAAACCACCACAGTCACCTTGTAATACTTTTAACAAATTAACACACGATATTACCCCCATTACCCCCCCCCCATAAATACGCCCTTGAATTAATGTGCTGTCGGAAAAAAAAGCATATTAAATATGAAGCAAAAAATTAAAAGATTTGATTTATTTTTAAACGGACCTAAAAATTAAGTTTGATTTATACTTACCGTTTTTCGCATTTTATCGTTTAGCTTGGCATAATGTAAAGCTAGTGCGCAATACACGGAAAATGTTTTGAACAAATTTTCATCGGATGCTGTAAAAACCACTCCATTCATTTTGTTGACTACTTGGACTACTCCTGAAATGGTATTAAAAAATGAGTATATTTCCGTCTTTGTGGCGGTAAGTAAAAAGACGTATTTTTATATTCGTGTAAAAAGAACCGCGTTTTGTTGTGCAAAAAAGTAGCTTACCGAACAGCGTTATAATCAGTACTTTTAATTTACGATATGACGGGCCTCCTGGTCTGGTTCATATCAGACCCAGTTGGTTTCTGAAGTAACACACCAATGTAGCCTTGGGAGGCTACTTCTGAAATATTGAAATGTATACAGAATTTGTCAAACATAAGCGATCGTAGCGTAGTGGTTAGAGCTTGTTGTTAATATTTTGTTGCATAGGTGAATGGATAGGTACCAGCCGGAGAGCGGAAGAGCTAGGTGCAGGAACGCCGGAGATTGGTTTTCTTATAAAAAGTTGGCATTCTTATAAAAACCGGACAACCATGACGTCAGCCTTGATTGATATGAATACTGGAGTCATAAGGATAGTAATAGCATTTAATTTATTGACTTCAAAAAATTGTTATCCGTATAAGAAAATCAAAAAGTTTAGTCTTTTTATAAAATCCGGATAACTATGACGTCAACCCTAATTGGGACGAATACCGGAATCCGAACGATAGTCATAGCATTTAATTCATTGACTTCAATAAATAGTCGGTCTTATTAACAGCTAATAGCGGTTTTGTATAATTATAACAAGATAATCAATCACTCATACAAACCTAAAATATTATCAACGCTTACGATTGGCATACACAAGATGGACCTAGTGATAAATCCCGTCTTGGGTTCGACTTCTGTAAAGAAGCGAGGATCACTATAAGCATCTCGTAAGTTAACGGTAACACCTGTTCTAGCTACTAATCCTGGAATACTCCGGTCTTTTGATAGGCGAACCTTGATATTTTTCTTATGCATAGTTGTTCCTGTTCCATCTATTCCTTCGTCAAAAACTTCTGCAGTCATATCACTGCTTTCAGGGTCGATGATAAAAAATGAACCTCTTTCAGCGCCCAAAGTAGCTTTTGCAAATTTCTAAAATACGGATACATTTATTTGACATATAGTAATATATAATCATATATTATTACATTAAATAATAATTTTTACAAGTTTCAATACTAACTAGAATCTCAAAAGTTAGGATAAGAGTTAAAGAGTCGATGTATAACTTAAATACAATGAAGTCAGTCAAACGATGTGGGTAATCTGAGTTAAACATTGTTAACTTCTAATTATAATATTTGCTGCAGGGAGGTTTGATAATAATTTTTTTTTTCAGTTAGCGTAACACAAGGTCAAACTTCAGGAAAATTAGGAAGAAGCATACCTATATCAAAATATTTTCAAAGTTTCGGGGGTCTAGACACACTGGACCTCCCTAGCTACGTCCCTGATTACCTCACACATAGCACTTATTTAAAGTAATTGATGATATTTCTATTTCGCGTTGCCGATAAAAATAACATCTAAGCAAGGCTGAACGTAATCTTGTTAAGATACAGATTAATATAACACCGACGGCAATAAGACCTTTCGAAATAATTTATTCGACACATACACATTAGAACAAATTAATCTTTTTAACTATCATAGGCAGTTTTTCAAAATATTATCAGGGATGCCTTCTAAAATCCCTGACTCTACAGAAATAGTCGATAATTTATTAATATACTATTCTCATTATAAAATTCTCCAACAAATCGTCGTAGACAACGAGACAATTAAATTTTGAGTAATGACTATCGGTTTATAAAATTCCGTATTCGTCGTAATGTCAAATCGTACTTTCTGCACATTTTGCCCTTCGGTCGGTATATCTCGGAAACGATTTCAGATAAACTTTTAAAATCCGGTATATTTTTAAAAGACTGTCAAACGATACCAAACAGATCTTCGTATCATTTTTGATTTTTCGTCTATTAATGTTTTTTTCGAGTTTTTAGAATTTCCTATGATACACGATAACTGTCGAAAAAATTGAAATATCGATTTGAAACTTTTAAGAGACGTTCTTTTTTATGGTCCCATGAACCCTATTGAAAATTGGCGGGATCGACTTTGAGAAGTTTTTATTTAATCTGTTTTTTTTTGGGCAAAAATAAGGGTCCATTGAACGCCCTGTGGTGGCCAAACGGTTAAAGATTTCGACAAAGACAAAAAAGATTCTGAAAGAGCATAAATGACAGAAAAAAACTTATAGACCGATATCTTCAAAAAAGTGTAAGCAAATTACATTTATTGCCGCTTCTTTTAAAAATTTCGTTTTCTTAATTGTTTTACTGAAAATAGCCATAAGACAGAATTAATCATGAGCTAAAAGCTAAAAAACTGCGTTTCAAGTTTGCAGCTAAATGCTTTAGTGGTGGTTGGTGCTCTTTTATCAGAACTGACTAACAACAAAATTTATTATAAATCAGTTCTAGTTCTATCTTTTGAAGTTTTGTAATATTTTTTTATAAAAAAATATTGACGCCTCGAGGTCTTAAAAAGTCTAAAAAACTTAATAAGTTCTATTTTTTTTTAAATTGAACTTAATTCTAAAGGATACCTTTACTTCTAAGCCGAATATAAACAAAGTTATTTAGTTTTTTCATAAAATAGCAACGCAGATTTAGAAACCTCAATCTATTTTGTACCAACTTTCAAATTTACTATTTGTTTCTACGACATACCTAAATACTCAAAACAGTCTGTATACTTATATTTGCCCGAAGGCATCCACAGGAGCATAGTATCAATTTGCCTTGAATTTTAACCAAATACGGCGGCGCGGCGTGGGTATACCTGCTGTCAAAATTAATTAATAAATATTTGGGTAAAGTTTATTTAATTTTAGGACCCTAAAAACGATCTTTAGGTATTTTTGAGAATGGCATGTTAAAATTTAGATATTTTTTGAAAGATACCGCAATTTGGGGTGGGTGCAATACTTTTCCAACTTTGTGAAATATCTTTAAGAAGATTTGTTGTTCTTGCCAACATTCGTTTGATAGAAATGCTAGTCGATTACCTTTTTTAGATGAGTCGGAGCAGCGAAATGCTTGCGTGTACTTAATTGGGTACAGGATAGATACATTTTTCAGTATATAGGCTGGAATTTTTTGATACTCTGGCAGGTTTCCAGTATACGGGCTCGGATTTTCTGCTTTTATGGTAGTATATATTTAACATAGGGAGTGTACCAGTAAATAACAATTTCTTTAAATAATAAATAAACATAAAAATAACAAGAATAAATTTGATTTATACTTTAATGTAAACTTTAATTTTACTTCAACTTTATACCTTTTAACAAGGTCTTACAGTTACCCATTTCAAAGCAGCGGCCATTCGTAAATGTGACAAAATCTCAAAAAAAAAAGGGGAAACGAACTTAAAAAGTTACAAAATTTAAATATTTCATTTCTTACATGTCCCTTAATTGAAATGTTCTTGTGTGGTAAGGAATAAGTATGGTACTTCTCGAGTTACTGGGTGTTTTATTTTTTAGGAGAACATTTTGATTTCATTTAAAATTAGAACACCTTGTAAATGGAAAAGAACAACAATCAGTACGACAGTTATTAGAACATTTTAATTAGGGATCCCGCGAGGAATAACATATTTGTGTTTTGTAACATTTCAAGAATTCTGAGTCTCATTCTTTTTGAGGTTCTCTCACAGTTTTTAAACTAGGTCATTTAAGTATTTCTATATTATGGGGATGAATGAATGTTGAAAAGACCATTCAAAAGATGTGCTACTCGACCCTTTCTTACGATTAAAATTTGGAACCTTTCAATAGCAGGCTTAAAACTTTTTGTGTATATATTCTCAAGGAAAGGAAGAACGGATAAAAGTTAGGAAGAGTCAGTTTTAAAATCGTTCAATTCTTTCAATTATTCTATAGCTTTCGATTTATAATTTTCTTTTCAAGCATGTCCCATACGGTCTACTTTGACTTGAATGTTAACGGTTAATATAATAAAATTTGAATTTATAAGTTTAGTCTAAATCAATACTTACTACAATCTCTGTGATTAACTTTTCAAGTGACACATTATCTGCAAAGTAGCATTTTATTAAATCCAGTAAATAATCATTTAGCTCCTGCTGTTTTTGAAGCGCTAACCTTAAACGGTTTTGGTGAATGGCAGCACCCATCCACCCAGACACAACAATCGATATTTTAAGATCGTCCTTATTGAATGGAGACTCTGGGACAATTCTGTACATTTCTACGATAGCGTAACAATCCCCATCTGTAGTAACAATTGGTACACAAAGTACCGATTTTACCATATCATCTGCAAATGTACATGTCGTTAATAGATCAGGTTTACGCTATTACCCGGCAATCCTATTGCATCTTTCAAGCATAATTTTTGTATTGCATTTCTAAATAATTATACCTAAAGCAGGCTTCTGGCAACAGCGTGCCAAATAATGTTGCGCGCATTCTAAGTAAGTTGCGTCGCGAGCAATTGACATCTGATAAACTGTCTATTCGAAACACAATTTATTTTTAATACTACTTTTAAAAATCCGTAAACCCGGAACTTATTTAATAATAGTTTTATATATATTATATAATTATTAATATGTTTCCCTTTTTTGATAAAGTGAACATTTAATTAGGAAGAAAGTTCTGTAAATAGTTATTTATCTAACAAGTGCGAAAAGTGGTACTTTTTCCGGAAAAGACTCTTTCTGCATGTGTTAGGAACAAAATTTTTCCTACAATCGATATAGTCCTCAGATAAACGTCAATTAGGTTTGAGTTCAATAATAATATACGGTAATTACAACAATAATTGAGCTTCTTACAAAAAAAATACTTACGTTGCAAGTATTTCACCTTTTTGAGTGTTTTAGATAAGATATTCATTAATTTAACAAATCGCGCGGAAGTTACTTTTCAGTGCTAGTAGTCCTGAAAAGTTACTTCTCCGCACGATTTTTTTCATTCGGAGGGATGTTCTGAGTAACGGCCAATTTCCGATTTTTCTAAATTTATTTTTCTTCATTTTAATTTTGTATATATTTTCTATACCGTTTTTGCTACATTTTTATATCGTGTTTGTAAAGCCGAAAGTCATAACATACAGACAAATCGACGGAATTAAGAAAACCTGTTTCTCCGAATCTACGATATTAATACTAAAACGTAAAAATCTTAAAAAAATCTCGGAAGATGATATTTTCCCGATTACAGTACTTTTCTTTACGGGGAAAGGAAAAACTCAACATTTGTTTGAAATAGATTTAGTTCCTGCATGCTTTAATAAACATTCTTTTCAACATATAACTATACTGTTTTGTGTAGTATATAATAAAAATTATGTCTGCTAGGCCACATGCACGTGTTCTACAAGGATTGTCAGAAATATTTAGAATATGTAAAAAAGTTTAATTGACTGATTTCGACATAGGTAATAATTTTTTTCTTAAATACATTTTTTACATCTTACCAAAGGTAAAAAAAAAGTCCGTCATCTAATTTGCGGAAGAAAATGTGTCTGAAGTGTTACACCTAAGCTGAGCCAACTGATAAAAAGGAGTAGGTATGTTCCTAAGAGTATAGGTGTCTGCTTGTTATTAAAATACATATCAAACAATTAAGCTAACCTTGATATCCTAATCCAGCAGGAAACCTTTCATCGCATAAAATATCATCTACTAAAACAAATTCCTTTTTAAATGCTACGTATGCTGCGACAGTACTTCCCTTCTGTATTTTCCAGTTAACTTTATGTCTTTCATCTGTAACATTCTTGGGGACCTGATAAATTTCCTCAGAAGCACTGTCCACCATGTATAAAGTGACACCTACAAAACTCTACAGTTTAAATACTTTGGAATGTATTCCGGAGAAAAACAACGGAAGGGAATGAAAATATCTCATTAGCTGCTGTTACGTATCACCGAACTCGCGATGATGGCGTAAAAAGTTGGTCTAATTTGAACGTTTCTCTTAAATTTCCGAAATCGTGGAATTCCCATATTCCCCTTTCACAACGTCTAACAGTAATATTTTCTGCTTTAATTAATTTTTTAATTATACCAAAATTAAGTATATGTCAGTTACGATTTTTCATGGATGTGTGTAAATTTATTTTAATCCGTTTCGCTCCAAACATGGGCTCCGCCAGGTGGGGCCGGTCCACTGGGGAATGTCTTTATCCCTCCCCCCCAACCCCCCGGAAAGTTTCAGTAAGATAAATGTGGGGCAAGTTATATTAGAAATTACCTTTTTTTAGTTAGTAAAACCCACCCGCCGAGATTCATCAATTATTTCATCCATTGTTAGTAACACAAAACAAATGACTCTTTTTTGCTCATCCAGAAATTTTGGCCCTCACCGTGATTTTATGCTGGCGGTGCCCATGGTTTTAAGGGGGAATGTACGCCTGAGAAAAGCATCGGATAATACAAATTATTTCCATGGCGCCTATATTTTGATATAAAATATTACTTAAGACATATATAAGATTACGCAAAAGATATTTATGTTATTAATTGAAATATAAAAGTCCATGGCACTCTGGTTAAATAGAAGTGATAACCGATCCAAATTTATACATATCTCAATCACAAAACAAAGTATAGAAGGTAAAAAAAGGAAATATGTATATTTAAAAAGTCATTTGCACCAGTATACATTAAAGAAGTTTAAATTTAGACTACGTCTAACAGTTATAGGTCTAAAATGACATTTTATTGATTGAACAAATAAGTTCTCTAAATTTCACAATTACAAAATGACAGTGACATAAGCGAAACACGACTGGTGATCTAAGAGTTTTAAGTACCATGTCAACTGTCTAACTCTTAAACCTTTTTAGCGAATACGAGGGTAAATGTTTTTTGAAGTTTTTAGATTTTTAATGGTCAATAAGTCAAAAATTAAATGACGCAGTTTTTTTTTTAATTTTAACCACTAATTATCTCAAAAACTATGTTTATTACCAATAAACTTTATAAAAAGCTTTTTTAAAAGACCTTAAATAACAAAGATATTAAACCCAAATTTGTTTTACCCAGGTTTGAATTTTACAGCCTCGCAAAGGTCCGAAATTGTCAAATTTCAAACATAAATATTTCAGGAACAACTGAAGATAGGCATAAAGTACGTTAAATCAAGTTGGTATAAAATTTTATATAAGAATTCAGCAATTTAAAAAAATGCAGGGTGCTTTATTCAAATTAACGTTTTTTGATTAATTTTGTGCCACATACTTTTTAAATCAATTAATTAAAACATCTCAAAATTTTGGGTATGTAATCTATGGGTAAAATCATAATTTTTTTATTGTTGTTGGGTGTCATTTTAAAACTTTATTCCAATAGAGTAGAAAAGGTGTGACACTTGTTATAGCCAGCTAATTTAAAAAAAAATAAATCTTCTAAGCAAATTGTCATCGTTTTTGTTCGATTTTATGATAAAAAGGCATCAAGCAATATTTAAACTTCATTTCCAAACAGTAATTTTATTAAGAAAATGTTCAGTGTGAATATTATCCGTAAATTTATCATTTTTTTCTCACAACCAATGTGGTTACATCTTCCCCATTATTTAATTAAAATTTAAGACGGGAAATATCTTTAAAAAAGCGACTTCTCAGTCAAAATCTTTTTAATATAGGCCTAAGTCCATTTTTGGTCAAAATGCTTTTTCTGTATATTTGTACTTGTGATTTGCTGCAGAAGTATCTTAATTGCAAATTGAAACCCAAGTACAGTAGACATCAAAACTAAAGTAGCCTATTTTTTTAGTGCAGAAGTATCTCATGTGGACATATACTACTTCAACTTTTAAATTCGTGACCAATATGGACATAAACGTGCTCTGTCTAAAATGAATACGCGAGTGTCTGTATATTTAGTCCACTAAAATATACAAAAGTAGAGTGAGTGGTATTATTTAGAAACACAACAACCGCATGGTGTTTTAGCTTCTTTAATATGGGTTTTCAAATTTTTTTATTTACATTTTTTTGTTCTTCTATTTTCTACATACATTTTACAAGTCTGCATTTAAGAATTCTATTAATTTTGGAAAATGTGTGTGGCTGAACATAGTTTTAATATCTCTATTGTACATTGAGCAAAAACTAGTAATTTTAGTGTCTCCTAATCCTACTCTGCTGGTGGATTTGTTGGTATAGAATATATTTTTTACTTTTTGTAATCTGTTTGTGGTATCTTGAATATAAAATACATTATTAATGATGTGATTATAGTTATTTTAAATCCAAGCTAATAGGTACGCCCTATCATTTCTAAATATTTATATGCACACTTGAAAACTATAGGAAGTATATGTTAAATTTCTCAGTGTTTGCTCTTTCAAAGATTATTTTTATCTCTTGAGCTAACATGTGTTGAGGATAATATTCATTGACACAATTAATAGAGTTAGGCGAGCCTGTAATTATTACCCATTTAAGAGATTTAAATAGTATAAAGATTTATAAATTGTTAATTGAGAGATTCTATCTAAACCTCAATTCGCGTCTTAAAGCGTACTTATGATTGCAAGATCGTTATTGTTTTCATTTTTAATTGGTATATATGTTGTTTCCACGTAACTTTGTGGTGGAGTGTTGCCATTTTCTAATGAATGGAAATCCATGTTTAGATTTGTAACTAATTCTGAACCGCAAGTTCACTTTTTCTGCAGAAGTACACTACAACTGATTTTGATGAAAAGATAGTAAGTTCATTAGATTGAGCCCAAGTAAAAAGTTTTTCGGTTTCTTGATATATGGCTACTTGAGGATGATTAAGGAATGCCAGAAGTTTGGTAAAAATACATCTGAATTGGTATGGTGTACTTCAACTCTATATTGTCGATAGTGAGGAGATTCTTGTACATATGTCTTGACTTCGCCAGAGATGTTCCATGAATGTAGAGTATTGAGTATAGCCTAGCTTTTGATGCAGGATATTTGAGAATACTGCTGTGATATAAGATTTTTTTGTTAAATGCATTATGGATATCCGTGCCAAAACCTACCAGAAGATCTATTGCGGATTTGTGCTGTCTGAAAGCCATTTGTTATTTTAATAGGAAATTGCGTTTTTCTAAATTCCAGATTAGCCTGTGGTTGACCATTCTTTCTAGAAGTTTTCTGAGATGGTTTGTTATTGATATTGGTCTATGGTTTTTAGTTAAAATGCTAGTCCTAATAGGTTGGTGAATAGGAATTAAAATAGAGCCTCTCCACTGAGTTGGGAAACTAAATAGAGTAAGCTGCTTTTGAGGTCGTGAGGAAGTTTTAGTGGGGAGCCAACATATTTATGTATATATATATATATATATATATATATATATATATATATATATATATATATTTAAATGTACCGATGAAGATCTTAAGTCAGAAATAATTGCCTGTAGCTGGCCACATTCCATTGCTTTCATCCTATCCCAGGTCATCTCAAAAAAATTCTTTTTCTACTATATAATAGCTCTTGCTGCGTTAATATTTTCCTAATCTAGGACCAGAATGTTTTCATCTTCATTCCAGCAGATAAAGACAACGCTACAGTCGTCATGGACAGAACGGACTACGTGGAAAAAATAACTCAACTTTTGGACAACAACACCTGTAAGGTTATGTAAAATAGAAAGACGCAGCAGCAATCTGATTAACGTATCCAGTCTACCACCAGCGGAGAAGAAATCAATAAAACCAAGCAGCTCCAAGATTCCCAGGTTCTACGGCCTTCCCAAGATACACAAGAACAATGAACCACTTCGACCGATCGTCAGTGCAATAGACTCGCTTACATACAACCTAGGTAAATATCTTTCAAACTTTCTTAATCCATTCACTGAAAAAACAGATTATTTTATAAAAAACTGTGCACATTTCGTGGAAAAACTTAAGGAAATCCGGTTGGATCCTGAAGATATTTTGGTCAGTTTCGATGTAGAATCACTATACACAAATGTTCCTGTCAACGACTCAATTTCCATTAT
Source organism: Kuschelorhynchus macadamiae (assembly GCA_030620095.1). NCBI lineage: Eukaryota > Metazoa > Arthropoda > Insecta > Coleoptera > Curculionidae > Kuschelorhynchus > Kuschelorhynchus macadamiae. The sequence goes on from JAUTXW010003013.1 coordinate 232,799, forward strand.
ATCAGACATATTGGATCATAATAAGAATCTTGATAAGAACCTAATAGACCTAGTGGAAGCTTGTCTTACATCTACTTATTTCATTTTTCAAGGAACTTTTTATGAACAAACTTCAGGGGCAGCTGTGGGATTTCCTCTATCACCTGTGGTAGCGAATATCTTTATGGGAGCCTTTAAAGATATTGCTCTAACATCCGCTCCACTAAAACCAAAACACTGGTTCAGATATGTAGATGATACTTTTGTAGTATGGCCTCATGGACAGGATAATCTTCTCATATTTCTGGATCACCTCAATCAACAACATCATAATATCAAGTTCACAATGGAAATTGAATTTAATGGGACAATTCCCTTTCTAGATGTATATATTCAAAGGCAGGAAAATGGTACATTAGGACATTCTGTGTACAGAAAACCGACGCATACAAATAGATACTTAAATCCAGCACAAAAGAAATAATTTATTAACTCACTAGTATTTAGAGCCATTTCGATTTCTGACCAAGATTCTCTAATATCGGAAACATCGAAACTGACCAAAGCTCTGAGAGGGAATAGTTATTGCACTGAAGATATTATGCGTTCAATTAAAAAATATAGTAATCCAACTCCGCGAAAGGAGGATGATAAGGAGTCATTGTTAGGTATATATATATATATATATATATATATATATATATATATATATATATATATATATATATGTTGATTTTTACTCCTTCACGGATGGAAAAATACAATGTGTTTTCGTTCCGGGTGTACATCCGTTCACTACTGTCGTTCTGAAAAGAACAGTTTTGCTGACGTTTCGCCAAAATCACATTTGGCATTTTCGAAGCTTTCTTTCTCGCGTCCGAATAGAGACTCTATTATAATTAATGATAAATTCACCACAAACCACAACCTGAAGGAATAGTATTTACTGATTTTGACTTATAAATGTCATTATTTCGAAAGCCAACTTATCAGTTAGCAGTGATTACATCATAGCTCTATTTTAATGACCAAGCAAATATCAACTTGTTTTTTTAAAAGCTTGCAGTTTTTGACGTACTTATTTATGACTTCTGTTTTTATGTATATCTTAATTAGTTTTTATCAAAAACTAGTATAAAATACCCAGAGGCACACCGAATTTTTTTTAGAAAGTTGTAATGCTTAACTTTACGAAAAGTATATACTGGCTACTTCTATGACCACAGCTGTATATATATGTATATATATATATATATATATATATATATATATATATATATATATATATATATATATATATATATATATATATATATATATATATATATATATATATATATAGGTTATAATTGTGAAAGTAATGGTTTAAAGAATGAAGTTCAAGAACAATTCGAAGAAGGCTTCAGGAAAGTAACCTACACGGTAGAGCAGCAAGAAAAGTACCTCTGTTATCATCCAAAAATATTAAAGAACGTTTAAAGTTTGCCCAAGATCATTTAAACCGGAATGGTGAATTGGGAATCAAGAAATGGCGCAATATTCTATGGAGCGATGAAACGAAAATAAATTTAATAGGTTCCGATGGTAGGCGATATGTTAGAAGACCACCCAACCAGGAGTTATTACCAAAACACACCATTAAAACAGTTAAACATGGAGGGGGTAACCTAAAACTATGGGGAGCTTTTTCTTGGTATGGTGTAGGACCGATTTATTTGATCAAAGAAATTATGGACCAAAATGAGTATGTCCACATTCTTCAGGACATCATGTTGCCGTTTGCAGAGGATCATATGCCGTTGATATGGAAGTATGAACAGGATAATGATCCTAAGCACACGTCTAGAAAAGCGAAATAATTTCTTAGTGACAATAGTGTGGATTTATTGTCGTGGCCTTCCTAATCGCCAGACCTCAATCCCATTGAGAACTTATGGACTTATCTCAAAAACGCTGTTGGCAAACACGAAACGAAAAATAAGCAAGAACTTTGGGAGATAATTAAAGCAGAATGGGAAGCAATACCATTAGAATTGTGTCAAAGACTTGAACTCTATGCCCAGAAGATGCGCCGAAGTTCTAAAATATGAAGGTTATTAAACCAAGTATTAGTTATTTAAAAATTGTTTACGTAGTATTTAAACATGTTATAATTGCTCAATATTATAAGATTAAATCTGTATCCCGGGTGGCTCTATTATTGTGACCAGAAATTTTTGGTGT